>JADLZN010011848.1:0-31476 GCA_018155175.1 Sinocyclocheilus anophthalmus
GACAGCCCTGGCTTAGAGCTTTGTGATTATACAAGAGATTAAAAAATACAGCAAAACATGAGGGGAAAATAAACAGATTACCGCATGGAGCATTTAAGTTCATTCAGTTCCTAAGCACGATATGAGCACTGAATCAACAGCGACGTAGCATATTGAGTCATAAAACCGCTATAATCCAATCAAGGTGACAATACGGCACAAATGCAGGTGTGAAAATAAAAAAAATGACATATGAAGAGCTTTAGAGCTACATTTGTACAGTTTTTTTCTTCTCTCTGCCTAGTTTTGCTAAAAAAAAATCTAATCCAAAACAATGTAAGAACAGAAATGACATATAAAAATCATTTATATTAGTAGCTCTAGAACTACTTTTGTACCATTGTTTCTTCTTTCTGGGTAGTTCTGCTAAAAAATAAGGACCAAAAACAATGTTAACACCAAAATGACATAAAATAAAGAGCTTTAGAACTTCATTTGTACAGTTTTTTCTTCTTTCTGTGTAGTTTTGCTAAAAGTTCAAAACTAAAAGCAGTGTAAGCACAGCAAATCTGGTCTTCAGAGCCCTGCTAAGGAGTGTGTGTGCACGAGGAGTGACTCTCGCCTTTGTTCTAATGCCAGTTTACCGAGGTCAGCAGCTGAGGACTGCGCTGCTGTCATTGGTTATGGCTGGACACAGTAGCCTAAGTGCTGAATTGAACATTTATGTAATGAAAAGCAGTGCTCACACTATGTCTTCACCTCACTGCCGCTGTCAGAGCTCAATATAATTTTTTGCATAAATAGATTATAGGTTTAGCATACAGATTAGCACAGTAGCCTACACTAGCACACACTAGCACAGTACTCTACAAACACAACAATGTTTTAAAATAGATTTGTCTGTTTGATGGTAATAAGATTATAGCCTTTGGTTTAATTCTACTGGCTGCCATTTGTGTCTGTTTTAGTCTGCCGTATACATTGACCCTGAGAAACTTGAGGAGGGTTGTAAACCACTCAACACTTTTTACTCCTAAAACCCATCTTGATCTCTATCATATAATATATTCACATATATTATTCATATATTCACATATAAAGGCATGGATAATTGAGAAATTCTAGGTAAAGATATGAACAAAGAACACTTACATCTAAATCTAGTTTTTGTTTTGTGATCAATTAAACGTGACAAACTTGACTTATATAGTATATATGTGTTGTATATATATATATATATATATCATACAATTTACAGAATGTAGATATTAGATTAATAGCACAAAAAATAGCTGTAAAATAATTTGTGAACAAATTACATTTCACATTTGTATTTTTTTGTGAAACTTTATTAACTTTAATAGATTAATTAATTCTAGAATGATATATTAATGGCTCCATTTTTTATTATTCCTGCTTGTTCTCATACAGTAATATCAGATGTTACCACTGAGTTTGTAAATAAATAAATAAATAAAAATAAATTCAACTAAATTCCCATATTTTTGCTATTCCAGCTCTGATATAAGTAAAGGAATTCAGCAACTGTAAAAGTGAAAAATAAACTGATAATTTTGTGTATTTCAAGATGCACAAAAAGCAAGAGCCATCACAATCTCACTTCTTTCTTCTGTTTCTTGGAGTAGCATCTGTAAACTGACTCCTACAGACACTGGATGGGGTCTGCCTGCTGTCCCATTGTCATAGCCATGTTTGCATGTATTGTAGTTACATAGAAGAAAAACTGCAGCAGAACCACAACATGCTCTGAATCTAGAGCCCACACATGTCAAATTAATTTATGAGTTCCATGAATGCTCTTTCAACGTTTTCCTAATAAAGCGCATTTTCTTGCTGTCTCTTGCCCACTGTAAAAGACTAAGACAGTGCATCCACTGCACAGCATCACTGCCCCATTCCCCCTCCCCAAACTAGAGCTGAAAGCGCAGCTCTTACCTCCTGTCCAGGATCGCAGGCACTTGATCGAAGGGCAAAGACAGAGAGATAAACACACACAGTAACAGAGAAAAAAACAGGAAAAGCTTGTGTTTAGCCATTGAGACAATCTGACGAGACTGCCAGAGATGAGGTCTGCTTCATAATCTGCTCTGAACGCACATCCCTAAACCTGGGCTCTCTGACAGGCGGCCTGCGTGGCCAATCAACGGGCAGGGGGGAGATAATCGTGCGTCATTCGCCTCACAGCCTTCATTCTTGCAGCCTTTCTCTCCCCCCACTCCCTCACACACACTCCTCTACCCCTCCCCTATCGTTTTTCTGTCTCTTCTGCACCCTCTCTCTCATACAAACATACAGTAGCTGCCGGCTGACCTCAAGGAAAAGGGTTTATGCGTTTCAACTGCAGTCAGGAGCCTAGTTTCATAAGCACTGCATATCTGGCATGGCTAAAAATTAGTTGAGAGAGTGAATTTGTGTTGAAGCACAATTAAAGGCTGTGACAACTGACCTAGATTTAAACTGAGAGCTTTGATAACCAAAATGAATCAAATACTAGAAACCTACGGAACCTCTTCAACCTCCATTGTGCATGGCACGAGTTACTAAAAAACTAAAACCATAAAAATCTTTTTCAAAATTTGAAATAAAAATAAACATGAACTAAAATAAAATAAAATATAAAAAACAAAAAAAATTTGAAATATAAAAATATTTTATTTCAGTTACACTGTAAAATAAAAATATTTTCGTCAAAGTTGTAAATAAATCAATGGTTATTGGAGTACATTTTTTAGAGTACATGCTATTTCAGTTTTTCTACTTCAAAATTTCATGTTTAATTCAATGTGTTACTTGCCGTTTCTTTGTAATTGTTTGAGATATTTAACAGTATTTCTGAGAGAAAATTGTTTGTAAACCATTTTTTTTCAGTGTAGTTTCCAAGGCAACATTTCTCACTTTCATTTAAAGTGCTAAAATAAATAGAACTAAATAAACTAAAGCTAAAATTAAAACTTATAAAAAAACTATATAGACATTTTTTAAAAAACGAATAAGAATTTAAAACACAAAAAACGTAATTATAACTTAACCTTAACTATAATCAAAATGAAAATGTAATAAAAAATCTCATTCAAAACAAAAACTGTAGTAGTATATCAATAATACGTAAATAACACTGGTCTTAAAGCGATAGTTCACCCTAAAATTATTATTTTATTATTTTTACTCACCCTCATGTCATTCCAGACCTCTATGTCTTGTGAAACACAAATAGATCTTCACTCGTCTCAGATGTTTTTGTCCATAGAATTGAAGTCATTAGGGTCCAAAACAACATTGGACCTTATTGGCTTTTGTGGTATAGCATGCTTTAAAAAAGCAAGAAGAGATTTGTGCATATTAAAATACAACTATAGAAAAAATTCCATGTTTATGGGCAACACTGTCTTATGTAAATTTATATTGTGTAAATGAATACCGTGGTTTTAGTGAGCCAAGTGGGTCATTTGCCCCTTGTCTCGAATGTGCTTACAGTGTGATTGATGGGCAGAGTGACAACTGTCAGTCATCTTCATTGGGTAAGACAGACCTATTTTAATGTTGCCTTCACAATGGCCTAAATGCAGTGTAGACAAATGTTCACAATGTGTGGCTCTGCTTTCATATGCTAGAAGTAAAATGAAGTTAAAATCTTGAAATGTTTTAATAGCTTCCTTTGTCACACAAACCACTATTGCAGAAAATGCAGAATGTATTTTATTCAAATTATAAACTACAAAAAATAGACTACTAATGCTTGAGGGGCCATATCTGACACCCTCATACACCATTTATTATGGTTTTGCTTCCATGAGGAGTCATTTTCAGGGGAAGGACGTTTACTGGACCACTGTGGCTGCAAATGAATCACACCCAGACTGTTCACACTCAGACAGACTAAGCAGGATCTCTCTGAAGGTGATTAAACTACGGGGCATCTAGCAGTACTACATTAATCACACCATGTGCATTGGATTGTTAACGCCCTGTTGTAATGATGTTGGGGAAATGTTGCCCTCTTGTGGTGGTGTGTAGTGTTCATAAAACCAACACATTGGCTTTTGTTTCACATTTCACGAATTTGGTCATGAATGCATACTTTGTTCAGCTTCAAACTTCATCCTTGTTCATGTGTGATATCAACATTTTATTGCCAAGGTATAACAAAAAGAATTACATATTTTTCCCCCTACATTTAAGCTTTGATATTAAAACTAAGCATTTAAATATAATCTTAAAGGGGTCATATGATGTTGTTAAAAATAACATTATTTTGTGTAATGAAATGTTTTTATGCGGTTTAAAGTTCAAAAAACACCTTATTTTCTGCTTCCTTCTGCTGACAAGCTTTATGGAGATGCTGATTTCATTTTCCATCAAGGACTTGGCACCTGCCCACACTCCCAAAAGCACCAAAAGCTGGTTCAATAACCATGGTGTTACTGTGCTTGATTGGCCTGCAAACTCTCCTGACCTGAACCCCATAGAGAAGCATTGGTATTTGTCAAGAGAAGATGATAGCCCAGACCCCAACAATGCAGATGACTGAAGCCACTGTCAAGCACCCTGGGCTGCCAGACACCTCAGCAGTGCCGCAAAACTGATCAACCTCCATGCCACGCCGAATTGGGCAGTATTCGTGCAAAAGGAGCCCTACCTATTGAGTACATGTACAGTAAATTACCACCTTCCAGAAGGCCAACCATTCACTAAAAATGTTTTTTTATTGGTCTTATGAAGTTTTCTAATTTGTTGAGATGGTGAATTGTTGGGTTTTTGTTAAATGGGAGCCAAAATACATCACAATTAAAAGAACCAAAGACAAACTACTTCAGTCTGTGTGCATTGAATTATTTAATACACGAGTTTCACACTTTGAGTTGAATTACTGAAATAAATGAACCTTTTCATGACATTCTAATTTATTGAGATTGCACCTGTATACCCTCGGCAGAAATCGTGGACCGGTGGCAGACCGGACTGCAATATTTTGGTCAATAAGACTTTTTTGAAAGACATTAATACTTTTATTCAGCAAGGATGCATTGACACCACAAAGTCGTTATTACGAGTGGGAAACTCAAAATTTTCTTTAAGCCCCGAGTTTCTGATTTGGGGGCGTGTCAATGAGAAACATGTCGGAATCGATGGATGCAACATCTGTAGGTGACGGTTATTTTTTGTTTAAATTGATAGTTTTGTAATATAACAATTAATAACAAGTTTTTTATGCGATACAGGTTTAAGTGGCTTCATAAATTACTTTTTAATAATATTAAAAATGCAAAACACACCTGTTGCGAATTCTTTGCTCTTCATTTTCTATAAGCAGAGTTAATATACCCTGTTGTATTTTCTTGTAATTTATTAAAAGAAGGTACAGCGCCATCTTGTGCCGATTAAACTGACTTGAACGCACCTGACGTCGTAATTACGACTTGTCAACTCCTAAGTACGAAAGTCCCAGGAGGACTTGAACGCAGCATAAAGCCCCGATCGGGATGCAGGAACAACCACCTCTTCCTCACATGCACTTACACAGAATGTTTCAGATGGTATTCATTTTTTTTTTTTTTTTTACTGAATACAGTAATCTACGTAACTATTGCTTTCCTACTGATACAACAGGTCAGCATCAAGTTAGCAACACGTTAGCGTCATGTTATAGAACTGTTTACAAACTATAATTTCAGATTATGCTGGCGCCCTAATGTAACATAAAATGTGTGAGCAGTTTACTTAGGGGTTGCGGACATTACATAATGCCTGTTATACTACAGTAGGCTACATAAAATTTCACTTACCACATAAACAAAGTAAGGAGAGATGACTGAGGAAGATGGCGAATTGTATCCTGAGCACCACTGTCAAGCATCTGATCTTGTAAAATGTGTGGTAAGTACTGCTGCTCCATAGTATAAACAGAGTACTTGCGATCACGAATCTCGAAAGTGAAAGTTAAACTAAAAGTGATCGTGCATTCAAAAGCATTTCAATGCCAGGCATAATAGCAGCTCCCTGCCTGATGCCTGCTATTTAACCCAATTTTAAAAAAAAATAATTACCCAATGAATACTGCGGAGAAAATATTGAACTATAGATTTTCCTCTCATCTCGTAGTAGGGTTAGTGGTGTTCCGGTAGGAGGCTACACATGAGGTCGAGCGTGTGTAATGCTGGGAGGCTTAGCCTTGGCCCGCTGCCACGGGTGAGTTGTTGGGGCCGTGTGGGGACTTGGGGGGCCAAATGCCACTAATTGGACACAAATGCCCCTGTACAAACTAATTAAATCTATTACGTCTGTTGCTATCAAAGTGAAAATGAATAGACAGTGTCTATTTCGGCATTAAATTAAGATCTGCTCATGTTGCACCATATTTCATTTTAGGCGTTTTTACAGTTTTGCGCATTTTAACCAACCACACACAATTTCTGTTGAGGTTAGGAATGCAATGGCCAATCAGAGGAGTTCAGATGAGTCATTGTTGAAACAGATCAGTTTTGTTGAGTGCGCGTGCGTTCCGGACTTTTGCGAATTCCCCCTCCCCCCCTTTTCTCATCTCAACAACAAAGCGCAGATGTAACGTAATGTAAGAGATTCATTTCACAGTGTATACAGCTTTAGTGATTATAACGATAGTTTTTTTTTTTGAGAGTGCTTAAACTCGCATAGATCAAAGTTAGTGATAATGTCACTTTCTATATATAATTTATTCGCTGTTTGAATAACCGTGGAAAGGAAACATTATATAATTATCAGTTTCTAACGTTTTTATACAATTTGAGTCAGGTTAAATACAAATTCAGTTCCATTAAACATTTTTTTAGCCTACAGTACCCATGTCTGGTTCTTGCCTAAAAAGACGGGATTATGATGTTTAATACATTTGGCCTTACCCTGGAGTTGGTTCACCCTCCACCTATGAGGCTACATGTAATTTTCTTTCCGAACATGGTATTGGGATGCCGGGGGGGAATCACGATGCCGGCTCAATATCGTGATGTCTATCAGCCATCGGCGATTATTGCATCGTCTATCGGCCCAACCCTAGTTTGGAAGCCTGTGCAATGATGTAATTTCCTGACATCCATCGACTGAACAGCGTTTTCTTGACATGTTTCCTGTTGTTGTTGCTCAGTAATGGCATGGACGCTATGCTGTCTGGGGGTTTGGCAAAAGGAGAGTTGGACTGTGGGCAGTGCTCGGGGTGGTAACTGAAGGCGGTGACTGTGTAGTTCTGACGTCAACTTTTTACGGAGGTCACAACGGTTCGTGAAAAGGCACAGCTACTTTATGCAGGGTGACTGTGATTTCACCAAGTACAACATATTCTTGGATCATCATTCCTATCAACCAATCATGTGCTGTTTTAATCTTAACGTCCTCTTCATTTTTCACTGCAAAACTACTCATTTGTGTTTCACAGAAGCAATAAACCCATTATGTGTTTTAAGCAAAATCAGGTTAGGCAAATGATGACAGAATTTCCATTTCTGCGTAAACTATTCCTTTAACAAAGATTTATGTGGCTTTTAGTCCCTGCGGGAGTCCCTTTGTCTGGGTAACAAATGGATAGAGTCACCTAAAAAACACTAATAAAATACCTTTGCTAAGATGAATGTGCTCTTCACAGTGGCACAAGTTACTCCTCCCACAAAAAAGGCTCATTTTAAAACCAGAGGAGATAACAAAAATTGTAAGTTGCTGCATGAATCATCTGAACAGCAGTAGAGGCAGCTTAACATTTGAGCTACTGGTAAAAGACCAAGGATCAACACTGATAAAACCTATCTTGATGCACATTAGCTGATAACTCATGTCTTCTTCTAATTTAACCCCTGCCTAATTTAACTCTGGTGTAATCGATCCTCTCATTATGACAGGTCTAAAGTTTGGTTTGGTCCACATCCAACGTGCTGTTGAGAAAGGAGGTGTCACCGTGTGACCCCCCTTCTGCCTTCTACCAATTAAGCCATCGATTTTCCTTTTTGTACCTCAACTGCTATTGATTGCACTGTGTCGTCTAAAATTACCCGAGCTAACATCGTATCCATTTCCACAAGCCAGTCTGACACAGAAAGCTGCCCTTCCTATTCACATACACATATATAAGCACATGCAGGAATCATGTAGCATTGTGTTCCACATTTCACTGGGTGGCTGATGTATGCGACAAACACAGAGCCTGAAAGCTGCAGGGTGCTTTAAAATGCTGCTGTATAATAAGACACAGCTGAGGTATATAAAGCACACATCAGTCATACAGAAACAACTGCGAGCTGTGTGTATTAAGCATTGGTATTGCTGTACAACTCTTGCTCTTGCAGCTTAATTGAAGGTCTGGATCATTTAACTGAAGGAAATATAACTTCATATGCTAATTTTTCTCAGGTGCTGTTATCTACTAATGAATCCCAACTTCACTGCTTATTAAAAGTGGAGGTAAAATGCAATCTGTTCTGATTTTTTTTAATCTCCTGCAGACAATCTTCTTGATATATTCACTGTGATGCCATTGTGTGACTTCCAGCACTATGCACACATGAAGACACTGCAGTGTTTAGTTAGGAGCAGAACCACATGGAATCAGTGCCTGCAGAACTCCACAGAAGCTCAGCGGATTTGGAGGGAACTGGAATGTTTGTCATTCGCAAAGTTCTACACATTCCCCACTCTTGGTTAATTTCATTATGCTTTTAGAATATAGTAATCTCAGATGTGTTTATTTATTTTTTATCAAGTTTGAAATCTTTCTGCAGATTTCTTCCCAAAAATAAGTATAAATATATTAATTAATTTTAAAGGGGTCATATGATGCTGCTAAAAAGAACATTATTTTGTGTATTTGGTGTAATGAAATGTGTTTATGCGGTTTAAGGTTAAAAACCACATTATTTTCCACATACTATACATTATTGTTTCTCCTTCTATGCCCCGCCTTTCTGAAATGCCTTTTTGATTTTTACAAAGCTCATCGGTCTGAAAAAGCGAGGTGTGCTCTGATTGGTCAGCTATCCAGTGCGTTGTGATTGGCCGAATTCCTCAAGCGTGTGACGGAAATGTTACGTCCCTTACCATATTGTGATGCCTGCGGCAACCACATGTGACGACCCTGGACTGGACTCCGCTTCGTCCACGGTGAATGCCGATCCGGCGATCGACAGCGCGAAGTTGAAGTATTTCTAAGCGACCAGCACGGATCAGCTCCAGGCATGATGAAGCGGATATCGTCCTCTTTTGGAAGCCCAAACAAATTAGTTTCGCTTTCACAACGAAGCACACCGCGCCTTCACGCATGGCGGCGGCGGCAACAATACTACATCGAGAATAAAAGTTACGTCTTCTTTCTTTGCGTGCACATTTGGGCGGCGTTATGCAAATCTTCCCAGATAGTGATGTAGGTATGTGGGGGCGTGTTAGAACGAGCCATTTTAGGTAGACGTGGCTGACTCTTAACTTTTATAAAGAATATCTCTTTGGATATGAGACTTTAGTCTTTGCACTTTTACAGATCTTCTTTATGCACCAAAGCTTGTAACACTCCAAGATAAAGGAAGAAATTTAAATCGCATCATATGACCCCTTTAAGGTCCAATTCTCACTATAAAAGGGTTAGTTCACCTAAAATTAAAATTATGTAATTAATTACTCACCCGCATGTCGTTCTAAACCCGTAAGCGACCTCCATTTATCTTCGAACACAAATTAAGATATTTTTTATACATTCCGAGAGCTCTCTGACCCGCCCATAGACAGCAATAACGAATAGCAGTTGCCTTTTTTTTACGTTCAGTGGATAACTCTCCAAAATGGCACCAGGGTGGCGCAGAGGAGACAAATTGTTGTTTAAAGTCGTTATTTTTATTTTCTTTGCTTACAAAAAGTATTCTCGTAGCTTCGTAAAATTACGGTTGAACCCCTGATGTCAAATGGATTATTTTAATGATCTCCTTGCTACATTTCTGAGCCTTGATCATGGTCTTAATGCTGTGCTGGTCAGAGAGCTCTCGGATTTCATCAAAAATATTTTACTTAGTTTTCGGAAAGATTAACGAGGGTTTTACCGGTTTAGAAAGACATGAGGGTGAGTAATTAATGACAGAATTTTTTTTTTTGGGTGAACTATCCCTTTAACAATAAACTCCTGAATTGCTGCTTATTAATAGTTAGTAAGGTAGTTGTTAAGTTTAGGTACTGGGTAGGATTATGGATGTAGAATATGGTCATGCAGAATATGTGCTTTATAAGAGCTAATAAACAGCCAATATATTAATAATAGTTATGCTAATAAGCAATTAGTTAATAGTAAGAATTGGTCCCTATACTAAATTGTTTCCAAAATGTCATTAGAGGAGAGCCCATCAAGGATTCTAGAGGCAGTGTCCCCTTTCCCCCACCCCCCCAAAGTCTGAGATTACTAGTTGCAATGCTTATATTTTGCTTGGCTTAAATTTGAATCCAACTTTGATTCTGACATGAAATAATGGTCTAAAAACTTTTTTGTTTGTTTAATGGAAGCTTGAACTGTCAGCCAAAAAAAGTTTGCATGTGTTTCTGTTGAGTATCATATTAGATACATCATTCTTTTATGACTCTTAATAGTATGATATAGTATATGGAGCTCATATCCGAGGAGGGAAAAAACACCTCCGTTTTATTCAGAGACTCAAAATTATAAAAAATTTGGTGCAGTAGCTAATGTTCAAAATTGAAGAGGAAATTTTGATACCTTGTAGCATAGATCAATGAGATTAAATAACAATAACTGACACAATTCATATAAATATTAGGGGTGGGTGATTTCACGCTATGAGAAATTTTATTTCACAATATCGATATAACATGACTGAGCATTCAAGCGCATTAAGACGTGAAAGTGAAGTCACGATCGCATGCTGCCTGAGAGAGGTGGCTTTCTGTGCACACACTTCAGATGTATGTCAGAGAAGTTAAAAAGTGTTTTTTTAGTACAGTCCTAGACCTTTGGACTCACTGTATGCTGCACTAAAGATATTTTGAAGTGAAGTAACATAACTTAACATTACACCCTAAAAGAAAACATGTTTTTAAAAAATTTAAAAAGATTAGTTATGTAGGCTATTAAATACAAATGTTATATGGCTTGATCAGAAACAAGTTTAGGCACCAAATACACATTCATCCACAACATTACATTTCAGAACATCACCTGGAACGAGACTACATATAAAAAGGTTTTTGGTTGATAATCGTTGGTTTTAAAAAACAACTACTTCACATTTACTGATATAATGTACTACCAGTATTAGTAAACTGGACTATCACCATTTCAAAGTCTGAAGTACTTCTCATCATCAGCTATTCCCAAATGAATAATTTCTGCTACATTGCAGTATGTCTTTTGTTTCAGCGTCTGTGCAAATTTGCCTTTTCCACCAGACTCCAGAAGGGACTTTTATAGCTCATGCTTTGTGTTCTGTAATAATTGGTAATCTCACCCACGCTCCCTTGACTGCCAATTAGGGCTCAGCCTCAACTGGGTCTATTTACCCAAAGTGCTTTCCGCTGAAGACGTCTCCTTATAATGCATTACAGAAGCAGAGTCTCCCTACACACTGAGCACAATAGATATCCTGTAGAAACTCATAATTTAAGGGATCAATATATCTACATACTGTAACTACCAGACAATATAATTGTATATGTATGTGGCACAAAATCAGTGAGGATCTCAATTAGAGTGACAGGATTTAAATAAGTATATTTGCACTACACACAACCACTAAAACTTAAAACACAAAAATGAACTCAAATCATAGTGACGAACAGCAACTGCCTATTTTTTTAATTGGTTCATTCAAGTGAATTTTTGGAACGGTCCAAATGAACCAATTCACATCATTAACTCATCCGCATGCCATTCCAAACTTGTATAATTATTTCTTCTGTGGAACAAAATAGAAGATATTTTAATGTTAGAGGTCTATTAACTCAACATAAAGGTTTGAATCCATGTTCTTGTTCTCAATTCTAATTTTGTTTACTTGTATACACAAAACTGATTGAAAAGCAATAAATACTGAAATTATCTCAGCTGTTTGGAAGACAAAGTGTGTCGGTTTGTGTTCATATGGAACATAATTTCGTTCCAGAGCAGAAAGAAAAAGGCTGACAAGGCTTATAAAACAACAAGAAATTCTTCGATTTTCCTCTCTTGTTAGCGGTGAGGCTGGACTGCTTACAGGTTATTGGTGTGAAGGACCTTGGACACACAAGTAATGAGTAGATATCTAACACTGCAGCCACTCACTCATTATTCATTTTATACCATCCCAAACTGCATCAGTTCCAGTCCCTAGCAAGATTTGCTCCATCTCTAAAAGAGTGAACAGCAGTGGATCCTACCAAACACAACATCCTTCTAAAAAGACCTTAATATAAAAGCTTCTTTCTTCAGTAACGGAAATACAGGATGACTTATCTGATTTGCAGAAGCGTACACAAACTTTTGTCCAATAAAATGCTCCCAAGAATGAAAATGTTCCTCCTGTCACTTTCCATGCTGTAACTATACCATTTAGGGAGCAAAAAGCTTGTTTTATCATTGACGATAAATATTAAACATTAATTATACATAAGTTGTGGTTTAGCAATACATTTAAACTAAAAGTTACAGAGTCCTGCAGGGATGATGCATTTTTGTAGGCTACAACTTAGCACTTCCAGTTCCATAATCTTAAAGTCAGTGGGGTTTTTGGTTAAATTCCTGACATAAGGTCTGTGGTGACCTCAAGCTCAAGATAGTTCATGTTTTATTCAATAAAATACATCTTAAAGCAATACCCCTTGTGATTTTTTTTAAAGCTTTTACTTCTCTTGAAAAAGGTGGCTGCTAACAAGTGGCTTAATGGGACTACAGGGACTACATTAAACATCAACACGTCCACCAGATACAATCATCCACTCTCTAGTCCACTTTCACAGCCTTGTTGTGTTTATAATCGTGCTCTTGCAAACTCTTCTAACTCAAACCTTCATAGAAAATGTTGTGCTGTGTTTTAGATTTGTTTTCTTCGGGCAATTGTAGTTAGTCTTCAAATGATCAAGTTTTGTTCATCAACATGATGACCAAACGCAAGTCATAAACTGTTGTCAGTCACAGAGCTTATTTTCTGCTATAATCCAAAAGCCAATGGAAAAATGCTTTTGGGTTTTTGTCGAGGGAACCAGGGTCATGCTAACTTCCATTTGCCTACAAAAATACATCATCACTGCAACGCTCTATACCTTTACATGAACAAAAAATCCATTCATTTCACAGGGTCTTTAACTAATCTTTAATTATCATCTAACAAACTTCAAAGCCATGTGCCGTCAACATCCAAACATGCTCTCAACAAATTACCACCGCTGATCAATTCCACTTTAATCGCCTTGAGAATTCTGAGAATCCATCAAGCAGTTCTTTGAAACTCAAGGTGTTAGAAGCATCAGCAAAACAGACTGAGATGAAAACATCACAGACGCGAGGAGGAACAATGTCATTCAGTGTAGGCGAAGATTCTGTAACGTGCATGTAACTCCATGGGGACTATGTTCTCGTCAAATGCCAAAGTTTGAAATTGGTGATTCAAAGTCACTGAATAGGGCATAATCATCAAGGACACATATACAGATAACAATACCTTCATATAACCAGCATTAACCAACATTTTTTCTCTATGAATGGGGGTGAAAGAATTGCTCAAATGCTGTATTAAGGATAGTTCACCCTAAAATTATAATTTTGTGAGTTTCCTACCCTTTTGTCGCTTTGAACCTGTAGGCCTTCTTTATTCTGTGGAACATAAAAGGAGAAATACTGAAAAATATTCTCTTTGCTTTTGTGTGCAATAGAATACATTTATACAGGTTTGAAATGACATGACAGAATTTTAATTTGGAGGTGAACTACACCTTTACCAGCAGAAACGTTAGCCAAAAAGGGGTTAAAAAATACTAGTAGAAACCCTGAGTGCTTGTTATGTTATAAACACACACATTCAAATGCATGCACACACATTGTCACCTTGATTCACCGTGACTGCAGGGCCATTAGGGAACCAAAGCAGATATTAAGGAGGCCACATAATAAGTGCATGTTTTCTCATATCTTTATAAAGTACTCAAAGAGATTAAACAGCCATTGCGAAGTGAAGGGCAATGAGGTTGCCTGTAGTGTGAAGACTCACAGCATAGCAGGCAGTACAGAGGAACAGCTCCCTCTAGTGTAAAACTGCACATCGGCATTGAGAAATAAAAGGCCTTGGGTCAAATACAGACAAACACATAATGCAGTCAAAGAGGTGTCATAAAACTTAAGATGTTGTTGTTTTTTTAAAAGCATTGCTTCATCTGAGCATTTCTTATTGTCCATCTAGTCGGAGACTGGGACTGGCAACTATTGATTTGGGATTTACTCTCAAGTCTGACTCTTAAATTGCCGGCTCATACAACAGCAGACAGGAGTGAATTAAATAATGTCAGTCAGTCTCTGAAAAACTGTCAAACCCATGTCCTCTAATTTGCAATAGCCTTAGTAATACCTGTGACTGTAGTGAAAGATGAAAATAGATATTTCAGGACGCCGCTTTTATCTGAACACATCCAGGCAAAATGTTCATGTGTTTAGTTTCCGTGTATTCATTAACAGAAGTTTTATATTTATTCTCCAACCACACAATATCCCCATTTCTGATATTTTCCGTGATCTGGGAGTGGATGATAGCATTGGTGATTGAGATGTCGACTGTGCTTGTGTTCATACAGTTCAGTCAGTTGTGACTGTCAGTTTAAAGGTGAATTGTGTTTATGGTGGATTTTTGTGCCACTAAATGTGTACAGTTTCGACTATTAGCTAATTTTAATTACTAGACCAAGCCAAAAGTCAAATCTCTATAACATACTCAATATGACTCACATCACTCAACATGAATCTATGGGATTTTTTACCCATTTTATCATTTGGAAGGTAAGAACCTGTTTAATCATAACAGTAAACCTTAATTAATAATATAATAATAATAATCGGCACCTTTAGCAAGCTGTATGATTAGAAGCATCATTTATGTCTGTTTCATAAACAGTGAAGTTTGAACTGACCCCAAGCATGAGCAAACTGTTAGCAAATAGTAGTTGTGTAGGACTAAATCACAACAAAGCTTAACTTTTTTTAATGAGTTTATTTATTAAAAAAAATGTTGCTTATTTTTACATTTCATTGTAGTTTTCTTTGAAACAGATGATTGAGACAGTAGCAAAACTTTTCTACTCTTTCTTGCATTTATCGCAGCAAATTAAATGTCACCAAACCCTACCCTACGCAAGTTAAAAACTTATATCGAGTGTCGTAACTCATGTTTCAAGGGACTTGCACCCAATTGCTATACCAGGTGAGCTACCGAGTGTGTTTACCAAGTGTGGTTATGTGATGCAAACATCAAATGTATTTCATTTTCTAATCATGCACTATATGGTAAACATGTGTTAAGGTCATAACATAGGATTTGTGCAAGGAACCATGCAAAAATAAGTAAAAATAAGCCATTAATTGAAAATATGCCTGTATAAAGTGAATACGAATAAAAGTTGTTGGTGTTTTACTGTCTCTAGTGTTCATTTCAGCTGGAAACTACAACAAATTGTATGTATAGGTTTGTTTTTGGAGTTACACTGGAGTTTCAATAATGCAATAACGTGGCTCATTTGAAAAGGCTTGTTTTCCAATAAGCCAGGGTTGCAATGTTATAAATGAGAGTACTCAAATTTAACATTGCTATAAGTACACATTTTATCCACAGAAAAAAAAAATATATATAATATATATATATATAATATATATATTATATTTGATATCGTATTAGTATCACTTCTGTAGACATTGCCAGTTGGATCAATAGAACAGTGGTAAACTCACACCACTGGTTGAGCCAGTCTTGCTGTGTCAGGCTGGTCTGGATCACTGTCAGCGTTACATTTTTTTTTATCACCCCATAAAAGCCAGACAGCAGTATTCTGCTGCAGTGTGTGAATATAGTCAGAGTCTCAACTCATTTCTCAGACAAAAAACTAATCAGATCAGACCCCTGTCATGCATCATCCATCAGTATAAAAAGCAAAAGCAACATATCTTACACAAATACAGTAAAGAGAATCATCCTCATTCACTTTGACCTTGGTTCCTCTCAACAAGTACACTTTTCAGTGAGAGCACTAAATAATAGAGCTTGACTGAAGAAACTAATTGGTTCTGCGTTACTTTCACTGACCTCGGTGGGACCATTTTCTCAGTGGTTGGTGTTTGAAATGATTCCACTTTAAAGGTCTGTAATTGAGTTCTACCTGTGACAGCGAGAGTAAAGCCACATGTGGTCAAGTACCCAGTGCTGAATGCTAAAACCGTATTATTTTCCCCTATCAAAACAAGGCACAGTAACTTAAGTCTTTAAACTTAAGAAGAAACAAAGAAAGTGGATTCAGTGACTGACAGGCTGGATAATATGACAAAGCATTGAAACTTGCTAGTGAAGACAAAGTCACCTTCTTTGCCTGAATATAAAGCCTCACTGCTATATGTACCATTCTTCAATCGATTTAAAACCACCACACATTCAACCTACAATCATAAAATGGGTGAATTACACAATTAAATACATTCAGTCTTATCCGGACCACCTTTGTCAATGCACACACCTTTTTTCCTCCGGCTTCCACTATATTTCAGAACTATTTCAGGCCTCAAGCGGCGGACACTGAATGACCTCGTGTTGTGCGGTCAGGGTTGTTAGCGCTCTGGCTTCTGCAGGCTCCAGCACGTTCCCTCATTAGTGGAAGTGCAGGAGTTTCACAGTGGCTGTGGAGTGTGACTCTGCTGCCCACCGCCGGCCTGAGACCTCGGGTCAGGGCAGAGCTCATCAGAACCTCTGCAGGAAACAGTTTCAGGTCGATGCTCTGAGAGTAAAGCTTGCGGGTCACGGTGGAGGAAAGAGCATGGCAGGACTGTGTACCTGAGCAAAAATCATCCCAAGAGTATGATAAAGGGTGTTGCGAATATTCAGAGGCAGCAGATGTGAAAACAGAAAGTGAGTGATGTCAATGATTAACTTCTATGATTGGTTATTATCCGTCACTTCCTGTTTGTTGCTGCCGTGTGTTTTGAGTTTGAGCTCCGTCAAGTTAATTCTTTATCGTCTTTTTTTTATCTTAAAATCTATTTTATACACCATCATTTTAGTTTCTATAATGTGTGAATATATCCCCTATCGTATTCTACAACAAAAACAATCAGAGCGCCTTGTTATCACTAGTTTTATTTTGATTTCCCGAGTCCGCTATTAGCATATAGCCCATTAGCATTGCCAGCGTGGTTGCCGCTAATCTCGCTTACATTGCTAATACTCTGTTCACACACATTACCATTGTTTTACTCACTGTTACTTGCTTTAATGGCGGATGTGTGTCCACCTTTGAGTGCAGGTGAGGACACGTTCAAGCTGCATTCGGTGCATTCACCTGGTGGAGAGGCAGACCCAGCTGAGAGAGCGGAGAGCCGCGCTGGAATCATCCCAGGCTGACGCTCACAAGTCCGAGGTAAGTATACAGCCCGCTGCTAACTCTCCCACCACCTCTACTCCATGTGTTTCTCTGCACAGGCCCAGTGCACCCAGGACGCGATCTTCCCAGATGTCCTTCACTCCGGCGCCGGGACACCACGGACCCTGGGTGCACCCGCAGCGGAAGACGCGAGCCAGGTCCCGGGCGACGACCTCTCCCCCTCCGCCGCCTCCGGTCTTCGAGATCTCCACCCAGAACCGCTTCGCTCACCTCCGCGAGACGGAACGCGATGCTGTGATTATCGGAGACTCCATCATCCGGCACGTCCGTGCTACGTTAGCTGAAGGTAAAGTGCACACTCACTGTTTCCCTGGTGCTCGTGTTCTCGATGTTTCTGCGCAGATACCCGTGATCCTGAAGGGCGACGAGAGCACCGGAGTGGTTGTGCTTCACGCGGGGGTTAACAACACCAAGCTGCGGCAGACGGAGACACTGAAGAGGGACTTCAGGAGCCTGATCAAGACGGTGCGCAGCACATCGCCCGTGACGACGATCATCGTGTCAGGACCGCTTCCCACGTATCGATGAGGACATGAAAGGTTCAGTAGACTTTTTGCTTTAAACGAATGGTCATTGTCATGGTGTGAAGAACAGAAACTGCTCTTTGTTAATAATTGGAATCTTTTCTGGGAGCGTCCTAGGCTTTTTCGCGCTGATGGCCTGCACCCCAGCGGAACTCCTTTCGGACAACATCTCCAGGACCCTACGCACCATATGACTAGTAAGCCAATTCTCAAATAACTGCTATGATGACTTTTGTTCTACCCGCTTAAATGATAGAAGTACTTGCGCTGTACAATCTATAAAGACTGTGCCTGTTCCCCGAATAGTGAGGTCAAAATATAAATTTAATGCAGGATCTAGAAAAAATCAGATCTTGATTAAACCAGAAAATTGCAAAATAAATTAACAAAAACAATTTTTAAAGTTTGGGCTCCTAAACTTCGATCACTCTCACCCAAATAGTTATGAATTAAATGATCACCGATAATAGTTTTGAATGTACTCTGCTTTGACTGAAACCGGCTAAAACAATATTTCTCAGAAGACAGGATGCAGGTTTAACTCATTCTAAATACTTTTGCTTAATGTTACACTGTCATATATGCAAAATAAATCTATCGTATCTCTTGCTCTGGCTACTGTGTATAGAGCACCAGGGCCGTATACAGATTTCCTAAAGAATTTGCAGATTTTCTTTCAGACCTATTGATTAATGTTGATAAATCTCTAATTGTCAGAGATTTTAAAATTCACGTTGATAATAAAAATGATGCATTAGGACTTGCGTTTACTGACCTAATTAACTCTTTTGGAGTCAAGCAAAACGTCACCGAGGCCTACTCATTGTTTTAATCATACGCTAGATTTAATTATATCGTATGGAATTGATCTTACTGATATAGATATCGTACCTCAAAGTGATGTTGTTACTGACCATTTCCTTGTATCGTGCATGCTGCTTATTACTGATATTAACTATATGGCTCTGTGTTATCGTTTGGGCAGAACTATTGTTCCAGCCACCACAGACAGATTCACAAATAACCTGCCTCATTTATCTCAACTGCTCTGACAATAGCCCCATAGATTCTCATGGGTTCAGGTCTGGTGAGTTTGCTGGCCAGTCAAGCCCACCAACACCATGGTCATTTAACCAACTTTTAGTGCTTTTGGCAGTGTTGGCATGTGCCAAATCCTGCTGGAAAATTTAAATCAGCATCTTCAAAAAGCTGGTCCGCAGAAGGAAGCATGAAGTGCTCCAAAATTTCTTGGTAAACGTTTGCAGTGACGTTGGTTTTCAAAAAAACGCAATGGACCAACACCAGCAGATTACATTGCACCCCAAATCATCGCAGACTGTGGAAACTTAACACTGGACTTAAAGCAACTTGGGCTATGAGTTTCTCCCCCCTTCCTCCAGACTCTAGGACCTTGGTTTCCAAAAGAAATACAAAACTTTGCTCTCATCTTAAAAGAGGACTTTGGACCACTGGGCAACAGTCCAGTTCCTTCTTCTCCTTAGCCCAGGTGACGCCTCTGACGTTGTCTGTGGTTCAGGAGTGGCTTAACAAGAGGAATAAGACACTGTAGCCAAATTCCTTGACACGTCTGTGTGTGGTGGCTCTTGATGCCTTGACCCAATCATCAGTCCATTCCTTGTGAAGTTCACTCAAATTCTTGAATCGATTTTGCTTGACAATCCTCATAAGGTTGCCGTTCTCTCAGTTTCTCTTTTTCTTCCACACTTTTTCCTTCCACTCACTTTCTGTTAACATGCTTGGATACAGCACTCTGTGAACAGCCAGCCTTTTCAGTAATGACCTTCTGTGACTTACCTTCTTTGTGGAGGGTGTCAATGATTGTCTTTTGGACAAATGTCAGATCAGCAGTCTTCCTCATGATTGTGTAGCCTAGTGAGCCAAACTGAGAGACCATTTTGAAGGCTCCGGAAACCTTTGCAATTGTTTTGAGTTGATTAGCTGATTGCATGTCACCATATTCTAATTTGTTGCGATAGTGAATTGGTGTGTTTTTGTTAAATGTGAGACAAAATCATTACAATTAAAAGAACAAAAGACTTAACTACTTCAGTCTGTGTGCATTGGATTCATTTAATACACGAGTTTCACAATTTGAAGTTGAATTACTGAAATAAAGGAACTTTTCCATGACATTCTAATTTTTTGAGATGCACCTGTACATGTTGCCCCTTGTAATAGTATGAAAATACGGTAGTAGTTTCCACTTTTATGCTGATGATACTCAACTATATAGCTCAACAAGACCAGATGAAACTTCTAAATTATATAAGCTAACAGAGTGTATTAAAAATTGTAAAGATTGGATGACCAATATTTTTCTCCTATTAAATTCAGATAAGACAGAGATATTACTTATTGGACCAAAAGACAGTACGCAGAATCTTTTGGATTACAATTTGCAACTAGATGGGTGTACTGTTACTTCCTCTACGGTCAAAAATCTGGTTGTTATATTAGATAGCAACTTGTCTTATGAAAATCATATTTCCAATGTTACAAAAACAGCATTCTTCCATATTAGAAACATTGCCAAGCTACAAAACATGTTACCTGTTTCTGATGCAGAAATGCTAGTTCATGCATTCATGACCTCTATTGGACTATTGTAATGCACTGCTAGGTGTTTGTCCTGCATCTTCAATAAACAAGCTACATGTAGTCCAAAATGCAGTGGCTAGAGTCCTTACCAGGTCAATAAAATATGATCATATTACCCCAATTTACAGTCTCTGCACTGGCTACCCATTAAGTTCCATATCAGTTACAAAATATAATTACTTGCCTATAAGGCCCTTAATGGGTTAGCTCCTGCATACCTAACTAGTCTTCTACCACGCTACAATCCATCACGCTCCCTAAGGTTGCAAAACTCTGGACTTTTGGTAGTACCTAGGATAGCAAAGTTCACTAAAGGAGGTAGAGCTTTTTCGCATTTGGCTCCCAAACTCTGGAATAGCCTTCCTGATAAAGTTCGGGGGTTCAGACACACTCTCTCTGTTTAAATCTAGATTAAAAACACATCTCTTTGGCCAAGCATTCAAATAATGCATCTCATAATCTTGTACTGCAGTTATATCTGATCAAATGCACATTATTATTCTTTAGTTTGGGTTAAACAAATCAATTTTGCTTGGTTGGAACAGCAGCTACGCTAATTATGTCTCTATTTGTTTCTTTTTGCCGTAACTAGGATTTACACACGCTTCAGTCTGGATCCAGAACACCTGAGAAGAGATGATGCCAACCCCTCAGAGGACCTCAGATGATGCCAACCCTGAAACAACATACAGAACTAATGCTTTTTGTTAAAATACAGCCACTGCTTTTACTGCAGAGCGTACCCATAATGCATCATGCTGATATCAGCTCTGCCTTCCACTGTTCTGTAAGTGCAATTGATTTATCCTGCTCTGGAGAGAGAGGGAACACAGATAAACCAAGAGGCAAGTTCATAACAGGTGATATTTCACCTGATCACACACACTTGGACACTGGCTGAGATGGCAGAGGCTAACATGTTTTTTTTTTGTTTTTTTTCTATTTCTCAAGAAAAAGTTATTGTGCTTGCTTGTTTATAACTCTCCCTGACTCTGTCTCCCTTAGCAAACCTCACTAATGAGATTTGAGGGAGTGAAAAATAAAATGAATCACACACGATGATGTAAGATCAGCTTCTACAATCACTGTTCTGATAAAAACATCATGTAAAATCAGCCAGGAAACTGGTGGCTATAAGAGAACGCAGTGGCCACAGAGGTTATTCTGATTATCTCACAACATGGCAAATTCATTGTAACCTGCAGCTTTGTGAGATTAAACTAAAATCTTTTCCATTCTGACTGAGAGATGCTATCTCCTTGTCTTCATCTTGTAATTTCCACACAGGTTAACTCCTTTGAATAAGAGTTGGATGCACGCACAGAGTGATCTAAAAGAGGAATTATGGGTGAGGAAGATGGTCAAATGGAAACAAGGCTGATTAAACGAAGCAATTACTTTAATGGCTGAACTCAGTGGAGATCAAGAATAGCATTGTGTGACTGTGTGATCAAAGCCAAACCACATTTATCTTTTGCCAACACACTGGCTGCATCCGAAATCGTATTCTTCCCTATTATGTAGTATGAGGAAAAACAGCATGTGTAAAAAAAAAAAACAGTTTAACAGTATTAATAAAACAGTAGGTGAAAATGTGGATGATATGTATGACACATCTAAAGGACATTTTTTCAATCCCATGAGGCCACAGGAAAAGATTTGTGAAAGACAGTGAAGCAACGCAACTGACACTAGCAGGACAATGACAATTTGCTGTATGTAGTATATTTTGATTGCATTCATACTACACACCCATTCATACAATTTAAGTTTTTAGCTGTTTGGAAGTAATTAAAAGATGTACCAACTCATAGAATACGCAGTTTCAGATGCAACCCAAGTGATTAAAGCGAGAGACGTTACACCTCACCTTACGATAGAGAAACAGTAAGTTTATCAGGAATTCTAAAATTTGAAAAGTCTTTTGCTTCCTGAAAGTCAGTGCACTGTAAAGGAGCCAGCAGCATCATTATCATCTGTGAGGGTGTTCTCACACTAGAGATGTCTTCATGAGATCCAAAAATGAACCGACAGAAAAATAATTCAGTTGTCCTTGCATTCACACCGATCTTTGAAAAAATAAATAAATTGCCTAAAGCCTCGATGCAAAACTGTTGTTTCAGCAGAAGATGGTGTTATGACAGTTTGATTAAGCTTATGAGGTCAAATAAAAAATAAAAAAATTTAGGAATTGTTCACAATAGATGCATTTAGCAAATAGATCGGAAGAATTTTCATTTCATGCAAAGTGAATGTAAATTGTATTATGTTTTATTTTTTTCACTTTTATGTGGGACTGAAATGTCCATTGAAAAGCCTTTTAATCCATTACTGATCATTTTTTATTTTTGTTTTGTGTTTGTACAGAATATAATAGAATAGAATATGTTATATATTTATTTTATTTTCCCCCTTTTCTCATTACTGTATTATCATTTAAATTTTTTAATCTATAGTATATGTTTTGCAAATACTGTAAATGCCCAACAATCATGCCAGTTAAATGTTTTTATGTCTCCATAAAACTCGAATAAGTGACTCATGTCCTCTTTGCCATTGCTTGTCATCATTACTTTTGAACAGACCCTGAAACAAGCCAAGTGTAAAAACACCATGAAAGCAAAAACAGCTCTTGCTTTAAAGGCCATGGCAGGCAACACAGAAAAAGTCAATGTGTCACCAATCACGTAGAGCCAATATACAACATGCATAGGACTCTAAGCCGCTCAGTGTGAAGTCATCTGACTGATTGGTGTTGTGGATTTTTCTTGGGTGCGGCCAATGAAGTGGAGGAGCAGAGTTCCAGATGTCAAAATAAGACTTTATTTAACAAAGAAATAAAGCCGGGAAGACAGTCACATCATTCCAAATCATTCCAAAGTCTTTGTTTGTCAGCTCATGTTATTATACCCCTTGTTCTCTCCAAATTTGGTCATTTTCAGTTTTTTCTTTGTTCCGGTTACTTTTTATTGGTTATAGATACCTGATTTGCTACAGTTGTTTCCAACTCTTTTGGCCTTGTTTTCTAATTGGTTGGTAGTGTGGTCATACTAGATATGTGTCAAATTTATCTACTTGCTTTTGTTTTGCCACCTTCCATTGGTCGGTAATGTGGTCATACGAGATGTGTGCGTCACATCCATCCACCTGTTCCTGATAATACTAGATTATTTCATGTTTACGTCTGCTGTCTACTGAAAGGTCCATTGTCTAATGAAAGGACCATTATACATGTTGTTACATTATTTCAAGTTCACAGGTGTACTTTGTAATGAAAGGTTTACTGTCTAATGAAAAGACTATTATACGTTCATTATTCCCCATTATGACATCCAGGGTTGGCATAATTCAGCATATTAATATATATATTGATTACTTTCATTTTCACATAATACTTCAATAAAATTACACAACATATCCCCCCTCTGAGGCTTCATCAAGCCTCACCGCTAAGCCCTTTGCCTAGAGTGCAACACCACAAATCCACCCATCCTTCTATCCTTCCATGAACCAATAAAGGTCCTCCATCACTTTTTACCAAATGGTTTCTTTATGCTGCTGCACTCCAGAGGAAGTCAGATCCAAACATCTCTCCTCACTATTGACCAGAGAAGAGTAAAAGAATCCACTTCCCTATCTATACATTCTTGGGGGTCAAAAAATCAATAATATGTGTCAATGCATGTGCTCATGAGATGTCCAAGCCTTGCCCATGGTTGTCATGGTTATGTAGTGTAAATGAATGATTAGTTAACTGATTAAAACAACATAAAGTAATAAACGATGCACTGGTCTGTCCCTCGTAGCCAGAGGAACTCCAAGCATTGCCGGTAGCTTGGAGCGCTATCTGGTACTGCTGTCCTTCGTTGCCAGAGGAGCCCTCAGGCAAGCTCCCTTGCCCTCCAGCGCTATCTGGTGTTGGAGTAGATGGTGGGTTTTTAAACCTCCAGTTGAATCTACTCGTGTTGCTAAGCACTGAGGTGCTCGTCGATCCTTTCTTCTTTACATACTTTGATGACTTTTCCAGTGTTTTAAGAACAAACAAATGATATACTGATAATGAATTTAAATGATGAAAATAAGTAATCTTTCTTTATGTCCCCTTTGTCTGGTTGCATTGCCTCGTAACACGGACAATGACCTGCTTAAAACCTTTAACATTCCCTTTTCTTTTCCAAAAATAATCAATTTTTACATTTGATTTATTTAACAGCATGAATTCAAAACATATGATAAATGATTTCACAAATCAATGACTTTAAAGATTAAAATGACTTCAGGAAGGAGCATATGCCAAAACAAAATAACAACCTCTAACTCTATCCCCATATTCTAATACTACTACATTATAAGAAAAGAAAATACAAAAATAACAAAATAGAAAAACAAAAGGCACTCCTTCCCTACTATTCTGTTATTTCAGGAAGGTGTTACTCAAAGTCATCCAGTTCATCCAGTCCAGGTCCCACTGTATACATGTTGGTCAATCCAATATCAACTCCAGCTGGCTTTACCGATACGTTAATCATCTGTTTGGCTGCAGCATTGGCCAGCATTGATCTGATGAAAGGCATAATACAACAAAACAACAAAAGAAACACAACAACAGCAATGCCAACTATGATGCCCACTCTAGTTAACCATTGTCCCCAAGACCCAAAAAATGAATTAAACCAATCCCAATTTTGCATGTCTGCTCCAGCGTTTTTGGTCACTTCTTCTCTCAGGTTTTTCAGTTTCTCCATAGCTTTGGTGAATGATCCATCTGGGGCTGTATTATTTGGAATATAAGTACAACAGTCAGAACCAAACATTACACACACTCCTTTTTCTGCCAGGAGCCAATTCAGTGCTTGTCTATTCTGCCATGTCATTTTACTTGTGGGACCCAATTGTTGTCCCAGGGCATCTAGGGCATTATCAGTATAATTGATGAATCTCTGTTGATTATAGTAAATATAATTGATCCATTCTAAGTTCTTATTTGGGGTTATCCATACAAGTATAGACTCAAATCCAGACTTGATCTCATTTCTTGCTTTATATTTCTCTGGTATTCCCCTTGGCTGGCCTATCACATCTAAGTATACCTCTGGGTCTGCTTCATTGGCTCTTTTGACTCTATGTCTTTTTAGTTTGGTCTGCTTAATTTCATTTAATTCTCCTTTAATCACTGTCACAATGTTTGAATGGACATTCTGGGACTGGTATGTGGCCAATGGGAGCAGATGTTCCTTTTCTAACGTTATTCTGGGCACAAACTTCACACTCTGACAGATACCCATCCACCATAGCTTGTAAATAAGGCGACCAATATCCCTGCCGCTTTATCTTTCTAATCACTTCTCCCCTCGCGCAATGATCAAAACCATGCGCGTCAGAGATGAGGATTGTAAGCAAAGGTGTGGGAGCTATCATGTGTCCCTCATGAGAACGCCAAACTCCATTTACATCTCGAGTTGCCCCTCTGTGCTGCCACACACTGACTTCATATGGAGTAGCTTGTTGTTGTATTCGTACAACATCAGCCAACTGAGGTTGCGGTTGAATTAAAACAGAGGGAGCCATTATTGCTGTTGTACAGCCAGAAGCTTGCTTAGCATATTGATCTGCCGCATTATTGCCCTTAATTACAAAATCATTGCCTTTTTTATGTGCTTGACATTTGATGATGGCCAATTGTTTGGGTTGCATCATGGCTGATATTAAATCAATTATCTGATTACTATGCTGGACAGGCGTACCGTCGCTTTTCTTAAAGCCTCTTTGCTTCCAAACTGCTCCAAAAAGATGGCATACGCCGTGTGCATATGCAGAATCTGTGTAGATATTTACTTTCAAATCTTTGGCCAGCCTACAGGCTTCAGTTAGAGCTTTCAATTCCACCAGTTGTGCTGAGCATGGTTGTTCACAATGCTGCACCACCACTGGGATAAAATCATCATCAACTCGTTTCACAACTGCAAATCCAGCATGATTTCCTAAATGGTCTTTAAAACATGAACCATCCACAAAATAGTCAACATGTGCTTCTGGAATTGGTGTTGACTCTAGATCTGGTCTCAATCTAGTAAAGGCTAGAGAGTCAGCTACACATTCATGTGGTGTGCCTTCATCTTGCAATGGTATGAAATTTGCTGGATTAACTGTTGTGCATCTTTTAATTGTAATGTCTGGAAAGGTTAATAATGTTGAGTATGCTATACATCTAGAAGGGGTCAAGACAAACTTCCCTTGTTCCAACAGTTCTGCTACTTTATGGTGAGTGTAGATTATGACTGGGTACCCCATGGTTATTGTGGAGGCCTTTTCATATGCAAAATATACTGTTGCTAACCCTTGTTGGTAACATGGTGTTTAACCTTCAGCTACATTGTCTAATTTTGTGCTATAATAAGCTATTGGTTGTTTTTTCCTTCCGCTGCAAGTTTCCTGCATCAAAACTGCAGATGCATAACCATCTTTTCTGTTTGCAATGTACAAATGAAATGGTCTGTCATATGTGGGCATGGTCAAGGCAGGAGCGGTCTGTAGTTCTTTTTTCAATGATTCAAATGCTATTAGTGCTTCTGTGTTCCATACTAGTGGTGCCCTAAGATTTTGACAGCCCACTTGCTTCATTAGTGCTCTTAATGGAGCTGTTTTGATTGCATAGTCCTCAATCCAATCTGCACTAAACCCTGTCATACCCAAAAAAGTCATCATTTGTCCCACTGTTTGAGGTTGGGGAACTTTACTGATGACTTCCAATTGACTGGGCGATACAGCTTTCATCCCATGTGAAATAGTGCGTCCTACGTATTCAACTTGTGGTAAGCAATATTGCAATTTTGCTTTAGAGGCCTTGTGTCCCCCCTCAGCTAATTTATTGAGTACTTTAATTGAGTCTTGATGACATTGTTCCAAAGATGTTGAACAGATTAACAAATCATCTACATATTGTATCAATGTGCTGTCTAACCTAAGTTCTTCTAATTCTTCTTTTAAAATCTGATTGTATACATGGGGTGAGTGTTTGAAGCCTTGGGGCATTCTTGTGTAGGTGAGTTTTTTACCTTGATAGGTGAACGCAAACAAAGGTCTGCTCTCCTCGGCTAAGGGAACACTGAAAAAAGCTGAACAAAGATCAATTACAGTATAATAATTAGCAACAGATGGAACATTGGTTAACAACGTATGCGGGTTTGGAACTTCAGCTGGCCAATCCTCCACAACCTCATTCACTGCTCTCAGATCATGCACCAGACGCCACTTTGATTTATCTGCTTTAGTTACTGGCAATATTGGGGTGTTACAATAACTAGTAGTTTCAACAAGCACTCCTGCTTTTATTAGTCCTTCAATTGTCTTTTTTATTCCCTCTATTGCTTCTGGTTTCAAAGGGTATTGCAATTTTCTGGGTACTTTAGCTCCTGGTTTAAGTACTACTTTAATTGGATTGGCTGATTTTACTAACCCCACATCTGTGTCATGTAGAGACCATAGTTCTAATGGTACTTGTTTCTCCATTTCTTTTAACAATTCAGTTCGCTTTGTTTGATTTTCTTTAACTTTTGGCTCAACTCTTGTGTTTATTACCATTCTGGGGACACCTATCATTGGAGTAGCACACAAAATCTTAAGATATTCTTTGTCTGCTGTTTGGAAAATTAGAGGATTTTCTGTGACTTCCCACTTGCTTTTTTCTGCTTGTTTCATCATGGGTCCTAAATCTTTAGAGAGACAATCTTTATTTACATATAATGTAACATGTGGCACTGAGTTAGGTACTGAGAACCAGTCATCTATGAATCTTTCCCTGTCTATTTGCAGAGCTACACCTTTGGGCCCTATTATTATGCTTTGTGATATCATGGGGATTTTCAATCCTTTTGTGTCTTTTAGCCATTTCTTTTCAAAATCTGGATTTTTGCTTTCATCATACTTCATAGTACAATGAAATTCAGTTTTTGGTAGGCTTGGTTCACATAGCTGTTCCCTTATATATCTTCCCCATTTACTAATTGTTTTTTCTACATCTTCTTTTAAATCTCCTAACCAATACATGTTATCACATGGTTTTTGTGCTTGTTGTGATGTTGAAACATTCATTTGTCTCATTGCCCTATCATCTATATAAATTCCCTCTGGTGTACACCATATCTGCATTTTTAATTTACATATGGCATCCCTACCTAACAAATTTACAGGTGTGTGTTCTGAGACTAATATTGGTATTCTAATTTCAAGTGTTTTTCAGGCTTATGCTCACAGGGGCTGTCATAGGAGGTAGCTGAGTTGTTCCCGAGAATCCTACTGTCTTTATATATTTTCCAGACATGGGGAGGTGCGAAGCATATCTTGGATTCAAACATGAGTACGTTGCCCCTGTGTCGAGCATGAGAGAAATGGGTTTTCCTTCGATATTGGCTTGCAGCATTGGTTCTTGATCAGCATCACATGATATTATTGGAAGCTGTTTCCTCCCTGTAAGATTCTCTGGGCAGCCCTAGTAACCTTGGTCAGGTCCACGCCATGGGTTGACAGGACCTTGGGTTTGTGGTTGCACTTGCTGTTGTCCATAGTTGAATCCTGAGGCCATTGGTTGGTTCTGCTGCCAAGGATTAATGGGACAATCTCTTTTGGTGTGTCCATGCTGATTGCATCTCCAACAGACTCCTGGTAGGCCACTAACTTGTTGCTGATTCAATCTTCCTCTGCCACGCCCTTGTTGTTGTCTGTTCCAGCCTCTGTTGTTTGGCTGCTCTGGCTTGAGATAGATGACAGCTGGTGCTGTTCCTTGTGATGCAGTGACTGTTCCAGCAGGTGGTGTTTGTTCTGTTGCAATCTGATTTGTTGGTGCAGGCACATTCATTGTTGCAGGTGGATTAACAAACACTTCAGTGCTGACTGGTGCCATCACTGTTGAGTGATCTTCCTTCTGGACTGCTTGAATTTTCTTCTTCTTGTTGAGCAGTTCCTCAAGCTGCATCTGAGTCAATTTTCTTTGCAACTCTTTTTCTTGGGTTTTTATCTTTAGCTCTTGTTTTCTATATTGTTCCACCGCATGAACCACATGGTCTCTGAATTCTTTGTGTGACTTGGAATTCAGACCTACCACATCCTCCAGCTTCACTTTCACTGTTGTAGGCATGGCTTCCACAATAGCGGTCCTGAAGAGTGCTGTCAGTATTTTGTCTTTCTCTGGATCTCTTTCCAGTTCTTCTTTCCAACGTCTTATCTGTCTCTGAATGTAGGTGGTGGGATTCTCAGTCTCCCCTATTGGCTCTCCTTTCAGGAAACCTGGATCAGTTTGCATTGGGTACTCAGCTCTCAGAGTTATCCAAATGTCGCATTGATGTTTGTCAAAAGAAGCTCCATCTGCTTGAGGTCTGTCCACAGCTCGAAGGAGGCCAGACTGCTTGAGTACATCATTCATTTTGGAGGCCCCCAGGCATTTGGCAAGTAGAGCTTTGATGTCACCCAGGGCCAGAAGCTTTCCAGTTGTTTCTTCTTCGAATGTTCTGATCCATTTTCCAGCACCTTCATGAATGTCTGGAAGACGGGAAACCAAAGTGTCCAGATCTTGACTTGCCCAAGGTATATATTGAGCATAACCATGCTTGATGAGGATTGGGCACTCATATCTTGGGGCCTGTTCTCTTCTTGTTGCACTTCTTGTTCTCCTCGTTGATCGGTTTTCTTCTCCTCCTCCTCGTCTTTGTGCTTGAAGAACTTGAAACTGGTCTTCTGGATCTTCTATGTCATGCATGACCAGTGTCCCAGCTACTTGCTTGTATTGTTTCTGCTGGACATAATCATGTGGGCTTGGGTGTGGTTGTTTTGGTTCATGTTTGCTCATCATTTCATCCAGCTCCTGCTGCAATTCGTCTACAGCTTGTGTGAAATCTTCTCTTGTCATGTGGACAGCTTGTTTGAGACTGTCTCTTGTTCTGTAGCATCTATCCTCCATATCTTCCAGAGCTTCTTGAATTGAGTCAGCATCTGCCATTGCTCCTTCAGGTTGCTCATCAAGGAGTCCCTTGAACCGCCCCTCGAGTGAGTCTCCATTAACTGATGTCTGTTGTTTGTGTTGGTCTTCCATTTCTTCAAGTATTGCTGAATGTCTTCGGTATGCGAGTGACTCATCAGCTCTCCCCTCCTCTCTGTAGCAGCCCCTGGCTCCTTTTCCTCCAAGCCTGTCACTCCTTGGCTCCACCCTGTGGGCTGTTCTCTCTCTCACTCGGTATCTTACTTGAGGCTTTGGTGTTGTTGTTCTTAGTCCCTCCTCTTGTAGCTCCAGCCCCTCTCTTGTGGCTGTGTGTTCGTCTCTCTCTTTTGTGGTATTTGCTAGTCTCCTTATTTAACTCCTGCAAATCTGTTCATCTATGTCAACATCTGTATTCACATCCTGAACATAGCCCTCAAATTCTACTGCCCCCTTTAAATCTATTTTTCCCTGTACTATAGGCATCTGATTAACAGTCTGATTGCAGGAAGGAACATATGGAGGTGGCCTTTCTCCTTTTATTTCATTACCTTTATTTTCTCTTTATTGTTTCTCTAATTTTAATAATTTAATTCCATGTTGTTTGAACAGAGTCAATACCCCTAATTTTTGCTCTCTTTTGTCATTTCTCTTTTTTGATTTATCATTGGTCTTATAATTTTTTTACCAATACCTCCATTTCTCTAAACATTGTCATATTAAATGTTCCCTCTGCCGGCCACTTAGAAATCAATT
>JADLZN010011848.1:31662-67156 GCA_018155175.1 Sinocyclocheilus anophthalmus
CTTCAGTAATTTACCTCTCTAATCCCAGCGTTTCTAATTACTAGCTAATTTTCACCAGGCTCATCAGACGAGGATCACTAAAAGTATCCGACCCCTGATTTTCACCTGGATTTTTGCTGGGCGGAGGACTTTTCACCTTTTATAAAAGCTGTTTAGATTGTCTCAAATATTTCAAAATAATCACAATGTGTTTTCTAGTTAACAATTTAAAAGGTAACACAAGGCCTTCTATTTCTTCATTCTGGATATTGCTGTTTGTCCGAATGATGTTTTCTCCCAAGCTGAATGCCTCAAAACTCCATAGTCTTCTCAAATAAAAGTGACGACCTGTCGCTGTAATTCCCCCAGCCCAAATTGAGTAGGTGAGAGATGATGTTAATTTTATACAACACACTTCCATTTTATATACAACAATGTTTAAATCATCCTTTGTACAATATTTTAAATTAAGTGGTTCCATGTAATTAATCAATAATCTTTTCTCTTGTATTGTTAAAATTTGTTTGCCTCGCTTGCCTCTCCTTTTCCTCTTTCTATTTACATTTATCTCATCTGCCATTTTTATTTTATTTTAACCAAGTTATTCAAGCAGTGTTCTCAGTGTGCTGAACTGTTAGTCCTGGGCCCCTTTTCTTTATTTTTACTTTCTCTGCTCACCATCCATAATGGCATATATTTGTGGCATACCTCTCAGCTCAATTGTCACCAACAAACATCTCACTGTCCTACTAGGTATAATCACTGGCATAATGTTTCCCTTTTCATCTAATTTAACTATCACTTTAGATATCCAGTCCACTTCTCATGTGACAACTGTCAGTGAGAGAAATATATTGTCAAGGATTGCAGCTACTGTGGTATCATTTATCCACTGACCTGCCAGATTCCTCCTACCATAGGGAGCCACAATTCGACCAACTGGGATTTCAACTACATTAGATGCAGCTTCTGTTGGGGAAAGCGTTGGGGCACAAAGGTTCACTAGTTGATCTGTCAATTGTCGAACTGTTATGTTATTATAAACAATATTTTCCCAAGGTATTGTTGGCCATTCCTCTGTTATGTCCCCTAAATTTATAATGCTAATCAATTTTCTAAGAAGACTGTTCTTCTTGTAATCTGTCAATCTTTGTACCTGCCCTTTCCTGTCAACAAAATCTGATTCCAACCAAAAATGATTACAGATGCCTCTTGTATTTCTCAAAGTCTTCAAAAATTCTTGATATTCTTTCACACTTCTCCATTCACTTTGGTGTTCATAATTTGCATCAAAACTGAGCTCGTCTTGTATATCTAATATGCTCATTCTGTTCTTTTTAGGATCAGAACAGGCACAAAAATAATCTGTCTATTTTCTCTGCTTTCTTCCCTCTCCCTCTATCATACGTCAGCCTTTACTCTTATCAGCGTTTACTCACACACATACACTTCACTCAAGCACGCGCACACACAACACTTTTTCTTTGTTCGTCACACACATACACGCACAAATCAAATCAACATGCAGGCTCCTCACTCTTTCTCATGTGCACACACACGCACCCAACACACACATGCATGCCTTCTCTCACTCACATACACACACACACTCACACACACAGGTTCCTCGCCTGCACACACTCAAAGCCCTCTCTCCCACACTTTTTGCTACACTCACACAGAGCGAAGAGAAAAAAACACCAAGCAGCTTTTGGTCCCCCTCTCTTTCTTTAGGAATGAAAAATCAATCACTTATTTATCTGTTTCTTTATCAATAATTCAGTTTCACAATCTGGATCACAACGTCGGCAACTTGAACGGTGTCCAAACAGCCGACAGAGACAATATCTGGGAATATTTTTTGTTTTTTCAACTCTTACAATTATCTCAATACTTACAATTCTCTCAATAAAATCTATATTGTTCATTTAGTGTATTTGTTTTCAATTGTATTGCTTTTTCATTCCAGTTAAAATCAAAGCGCTTTTACATAGAACATACTGTATATGTCACACACACATTCAGCTTTCCACACAGCGCAAAGCAGCCAACACAGTTAATCATTCAGCCAAAACATTCAATACTTCAATGTTTTCACCATTTTGACGCACATACAAATATTTTTACAACATATAATAGACAAACAAAGACTAACAGTCTAACTCTACTTAGACTGCAGACACCTGATTCAGCCACCCTACCCTCATAAGCACCCCTCAAAGCCACTCTCCACCGTCTGAGCGGCTCTTTGATTCCTGGACTTACTTATTTTGGGAAGTCCCTGAATAGGTTTTAGTGTCCCTTCTCGACACTCGTGTACACAACTTAATACTCTGATCAAAGCAACCCATCCCTCATAAGCACCCCTGTAAGGAACGCTCCCCAGATATGAGAGGCCTCCTAATTCGGGACTTGCGTATTTGGAAGAAGTCCTCCATTCATAGATGACCCCCTACAAGAGCCACGTGTCCCGTCTTTTCGAGACAGGCTCTCTTGAATTCCTGGGTCTTAACTTATTTGCAAAGGTCTTTGCCACAGATGTGCCCCTTATCGGCCACAGCGCGGCCGCTTCTTCTTATTTTAACAAATATAGAACAAAAAGCTTTTACGAATCATTAAAGGAGCACAATGTGAACTCAAGGTTTGACATGTATGGGAAACCCTACGCAATTACAGCTTTGTATTTTGTCACTTAATTTAGCTGTTCAAATCTTAGAGTTCATGTGTATGGTGAGGTGATAAGCAAAATCATGGTCGATACTAGATGTTTTCGAGGGCGCCCTTCTTGCGAGTGCACGATGCTGTTTGATGGTCGCTCTAGGGTACCCCACGACGAATGGGTCCTCGCAGGAGTGTGGAAATCCAAGCCAATCCTGTTCGTGACGCCCAATATGTTGTGGATTGTTGCTTATTGGGCTCAGGACGGCAATGGGAGATTGAAGTGGAGGAGCAGAGTTCCAGATGTCCAAATACAAGATATTATTGTTAAGAAGCAATTAACGAAGGATATAACAAGCCAGAGGGAAGAAACGTCATAAGACTTCCAAGATCATTCCAAAAGTCTTGTTTGTCGGATATGTTAATGTTACTCCGATGGTCTCTCCAAGATTTGGTATTTCAGTTTTTTCTTGTTCCGGTTAATGTGGTTATTGGTTATAAGAGTACCTGAATTGACTACAATTGTTTCACCAACTCCTTTTGGCCTTGTTTTGAGACAGATGGGTTGGATAGTGTGGTCGATAGCTAGATGTGTGTGTGCAAAGGAAATGTGATATAGCTTGCTTTTGTTTTGCAAACTTACGCCATTGTCCGGTAATGGTTTCTGATTTTTTCTGGTCATACGAGATGTGGCGTCACATCCATCCCACCTGTTCTGATAAGATTCGAATATTTCATGTTTGTCTGCAGTGTGTCTAGAAGTAAAAGCGTCAAATGTCTAAGAAAGGACCATTATACGTGTTGGTACATTATTTCAAGCCACTGGTGTACTGTCTAATGAAAGAATCACTGGTCTAAGTGAAAAGGACTATTATTCGTTCTATGACACCAGGGTTAACATAATTCAGCATATTAATATATATATTGATTACTTTCATTTTCACACAATACTTCAATAAAATTACACAACATATATTGGCCAAAAATATATTGTTTCAGTTTTTTTTTTTTTTTTTACCCAGACATTTAAAAATAACCAGTTTTAGAGCTGTAACAACAATACCGTGAAACCGTGATATATTTGCTTAAGGTTATCATACCTTCAAAATCTCATACCAGCCCATGCCTAATGCTTAGTGCATTAATATTGGTATTAGTAGTATTTTATCTTATCAGTATTATTGTTGTTTTTTTCCCTTTTTTTTACAGAAACATTGAATGACAAACAATATCTTAAGCACCAGCACCAGTCCTAAGATCAGTTAAAATGAGAATTTTTGAAGTCAATCTACTGCAGTATTTCCTCTCTCAATCAGTAGAAATGTGGTTTACACCCGCATGCATGAAAAAAATAAATACCGTCATATACTGTGAAACCAAGACAATTTTGAAAAATACTGTTATATACATTTTTGTTCATACCACCCAGCACTACTTGTACCTTTTTCTTAAAATTAAAAGATTATTTGTAGTGTCAGTGGAGGAACATGGTGAGAAACTGAAAGATTTAATGTGATAACTGATGATTTCATGTTCTTTTCAGAGCGAAAGATGATGAACCCATTTTCCATTCCCAACTTGTATGAAAAGCTGGAGGGTGACCATCGAACCAGAGCGCTCCTGTCTGACCCCAGCTACAGGGAGCTGCTGGAGCAGCTCAGGAACAAGCCCTCAGAGCTTGGCACGTAAGTGTTCTGTATGCCTTCTGCCTTTCGGTTTCTATTTGTGTCTTTCTTTGCATAATGTACAGTCGGCTTGTCATTATCACATAATAATCTGTGACACTACGCAATGGTCTCTTGTATAGTGGTTTGCTGATATTTGGCATTTCTTAGTGGTGTCAACCAATAACTATCTGACTTTTTTGACAGCACTGAGAATGCAGTGCCCGAGCACAGATGCACAGAAGCTTCTATTTTCTTCAGAAGTTTACAGTCTGTTAAATCCCTCTTTAAAAAAAAAAAAAAAAACTATATTTATGTATGACCAATACCATTTTTTTCAAAAAGCTTCAATACCGATAACTATTATTTTGGTACGCCTATACAGCTTACACCATACCGTAGGTTCTGCCAATCCCCTTCTGTCAGCGTTCAATATTTTTTACTAAAGTACCGGTACGAAACGAAAAGAATGACATCCACAGTGGGAGGGTAGCTTGTTCAATTTAAGCAATCCATATGTCCTTCAGTTTATTTTCACGTACAAAGCGCCCGGCTCCGTGTGTCCCATAGTGTGTAAGCGGGTTACTTTCCACTGTCGTTCAGCTTCCGCGTGTCGATCCATCTTGACCGCTCGGTGCCAGGGCTCTCTTTAATTTTGAAGGGGTGCAAATACACGAAAAGCTATCTCCATGGGAGCGCGCAGCCACGTAATCACAATACCAATTTCTTTTGAACAAGCGGAAGGCCTAGCGAGAAATCGGTATTGATCCTCGGGGGACAGCGGGCGATAAGCCTCAAATTATATCATCATATTTCAAAATATTTGCGGAAGTGTTATGACGATATAGGGGAAAAAAAACATGGACCGTTTTATTGATTACAGCTGGCAGGCAGCAGCATTTGTTAGTGCAAACAAAATGAAGGGCATTTTCTATCCTTTTCCAATGAGCTACTGTCATTGATGACAGACTACCTAATTTGAAGTGTGAATCTATTGTCATAAGGTGGCAGCAGCAACTGTGTGTTCGACTTGAAGCAGACCAATCGGTGTACGACATCAAAATACCGCGAGAGTGACTTACCCCCTATTTACACTGCATGCGTCAGCGGCGCGTTACGGCTTCGACTCAGCCCTCCCAGGAGGGCCCGTCACATTTCGAATTTTCTCTCTCGCTGCTCCTAAAATATTCGCCTCGGCTATTTGGTGAAGGTCAAGAGTGTGCGCTCAAATTCTCTGGAACCCCCGCTCTCTTTGTATACCGACTTTGATAGTCTCACACCGATCATCTGCGCAGCGCTGCTTCACGGCGAACACGTAGGTACCGAATGCGGTTTGTGTTGTGGTGGTGTTGTTGTGCTGTCTATGAATGTAATTCCACCATATGTCATCCGCACAATCATTTATATCTTCGCCTATTACCTAATTTATTTTTTTTTTAATCAGTTAAAAATTTTACCGTATTATCGTGCGGTAGATGTGGCCCGACACCCTAAATCTATTAGCACCGCGATTAACTATTTTCTGACATGATAAGTCATGCTGTTATTCATCTGAATGTGATGGACTTCTAAAGCGACTCATATAATGCAATTAACATAAAGCAAGCAAAACATGCGCAACACGCATGCACATTTGTATTGGTGCAGAATGAGAAAGACGCATAATGAAAAAAACTAGCGCATTTCACATAGGCTGCTAGTTTCACTTTCGAGTTAAAGAAAGTTGTGTATGCTCGCCGTTTAAAATAAATGTTGTTTATATTGAATGACCCTATAATTTTAGTTTGTTTTATATTTACGATTTAGTTTAAATCCAAATGATAATGCTAATTATCATTCATCAGAAATTGCCTAGCTTCTCTCTATCGTCTCGCTCGCTCTCACCCTCTAACTCTCTCCAACCATCTCGCGCTCCTCCGCCCTGTCTCCTTAACCGTCAAGGAACCTAATTAATTTGTGCATTGTTTCCCTTGCTTTTGACCTATCCAACCAACCTATAACCTCAGGATGTCTGTGAGAAAGGGAATGTTTTGCTCGACAAGCCTTGGCTCATATTGCCACGCCGCACCGACAACACTCGTCAACGCAGCTTCGCTTTTCACGCTCATCACATCAGCTATAGCCGCGTGAATATTGAATGTTTACACCCATTATATTAATTACATGTACTTCTATTAGGCTGGGGACATAAAATTGATGCATCACTAATTCGAGAAAGATTCTCATAGATTTTTGAGATTTCTTCCAATGCATCGCAATTCTTCTCTTGAATCGAGCTGGCTAGTTTTTAAACAGCATAATGGCACTGCTTGCTTTTAGATGACGAATTCTGCTTGCGTCCAGTTCCTTTCATTCCCAACAACGCAAACACATGTGAACCTAAAATAATCCAGTTTGAAAAGCGAACTTACCAGGTTGTTCCACTAGTGGGCTGTTTTTGAACATTGATCTTGCATCATCAAAGCTGATGTTCAATGTACATTGAAAAACCCTTATGGCGCTCTTCCCACTGATTGTACGTCCTCGGACTTTCACTTTTTTTTGGGGGGTTTTTCCCCTGGGTACGTAACTATGTACTTTTTTAGTACCACCAACACTCGGTTGGGGTTCCATGGGAACCGTACCATACCCAACGGTGACTGATCCTGCTGATCACTGATTGGCCATAGAGAATCGTCACTACCTGCGTCATTGAATTTGCGACACAAACACAAAAGAACCGCTATATTTAAATCAGCACAGCCAGCGAAGCATAGAACGCGACTGTTTTGAACGAGCGCACCTTTTTAAACAACCAAATTTTGTTGGCTGTGGCGGAAGAACAGACGTTCCTCGTTCCTCTTCGTTGATCAGAGGAGCGATCCAGCAGAGCTGATGGGGCGACGCAGAGAAAAGGTTGTTTTTAATGAGTCGTGGTAGTAAAAGGCGGCGCAACTATAACGACTTGTGAATAATATCCCGCCCCCCTCTAATAGAAGCGGGTACTGAACGCAGTGGAAACGCAAACGTGCCGATTAGTACCGTGCCGTGCGTCTTCCTAGTCGTACCACGCATGGAAAAGCGCCAGTCCATATCTTTCTTTGTGAGCAATTTGAGTGGCGCTGATCAAAAACTAAAACTAGCCTAGAGCACTATCTGCTGTTAAAAACTAAGCTCAGATTCGATTCGAGAGAGAATCATGATGCATTCCGATAATCTCAGAATTGATCCGCGAAATGAGATGCATCGATTTATTGTCTCAGCACTACTTCATCGATATCCTGAATCTCTAATAACTCTATTCTGCTCTGTTGTTCTGTTGTCAGTGTTTTATTTGTCTGGATGCAGCATTGTTCACACACTGTGTGGTATTGGCTTTTGGTATCAGGGCATTTTAATGAGTACAAATAGGAGAACAGGAGCCCAGTATTTTACAGGCTTATATTTTTTTTATATATTTTAATGTCAGTTTATTTTTTATATCATTTATCTAATTTAGTAAACATTTACTAGACATTTACTATCTTTAAATAGTGTCATATCATATTTATCAGTTTTATATCGGCCACCTTCCTAAAATATCAGCATCAGCAATGAAAAAAATCTGCGTTTGTTAACCACTGCTCTTATGTCACACTAAACTTTTATAATGACAGTCTGACTGTACAGTAGAACCCCACAGTACCCCTACATCCCCCCCCCCCGAGGCCCCCACCCCCCCCCCCCCCAAAACAGCTTGCTACTTGTTTTCACAGATCAGCCATTAAAATATTGCAGTTGTAATCAATAAAATAGTTTAAAAAAAATAACATCGCTCAAAGAGCTACACATTATCTGGCTTAAAACATGAGCCGGTACATCAATCGTTTCTAGAGAAATTAAAAGGTGCCAACAAAAAATAGCTCCTAAAAGGGAAACAAACGCTTCACTGTTAATAGAAGACCTCCTCGCTGTATTCATAGTGTATTCATACATAAACCGCCGTTCCTATCTTTCCTCTTCATTCCTCTCTCTCTCCGTTCTCTCTCTCGTCGCTTGTAAATAAACACCTTGATGAATTAACACTTTTCTAATTAATGAATATTGATCTGTGGCGATTCGTTAAAATCCTGGTTGCTTACGTACTCAGCTATCTTTTCGCCATCCCCTGGTGTTTTCAGAAAGCAAGCGTGTTTATCCTCAGTTGAGAGAGAGCGCGCGTGCACATGGTTGCCCGGTTAAAGAGAAGAAAAATGATTAAGCCTCACGTACAATATTGTCCAGTATGCGCAAGTGGGAATCCTCCTGTTCGGTGATTATACGTCTCTTTAGCATCAGCCACCCCAGTTGTGTTCCCTGCGCGTCCAATAACCTTGCGGTACCTATATAATTTAGTGGCAGCGTTAATTATTTTTTAGAAACTATACACTTTTCGACTTCATTTTTAAAACTTGCTCGTGACTCGTATTAACATTCGTGCTTGTCACACGTGCCACATACTAACGATCTCTACAAGGGCCCCAGCGATATCGATAGCTACCCTCACTCAAATCTCTGGTGATGATAACAAATTGCATCGATGTTATCGAACACCGCACTATAAATATTCAAAACCCGTCCTTACTATTTCCATTTCCCCCTATTTCCTTCCCCCCCCTGTACATTTTATGGATCTACTTTTGCCAGTCTGCTGTGTTGCTTTGGGCTGGTGGCATAGCTTAGAACCTATTGCAGCATTTAAACGCAGAAGTGTTTCAGGTCTGCGCTGTGTACACCAAGAGCCACGCACCATACTTGCTTAGCTGCTGGCGGGACAATAAACACTTCTCACGAGCCGTTCTTTTGTGGAACAGCGCGGCATGTATCTAGACGGTTCTCATTGTTGTAATTTTTCCACCTACCAGTTGTGGCAATTTCTTTTCATTATTATTAATTGATGGGTACTTGATCCTAAATAGCAAAAATAAGGCAGGAAGCCTCTAAAATTGGCCCGGAAGCCCCGTCGCCCGAGTTGCGAGTAAAAAGGTCTGGGCCCGCATTCCTCGCTTGCTGAAGATGCGGTCTCTCACGCTTACACATGTGTCCTGTTTGCACTCTGGCTACGAATAAATCGATTTGCATGGACCTATTGATTTTGGTGAATTATGTAAGATGAGATCCTAGATTGACCACCATTCACTGCAGGGTTTGTAGCGAGTGGTACACATCTTGCTTGGGCTCAGTCGTTTATAGAGCTTTTATAATCTCTATTTCCTCCGCCCATCATATTATAGCCAGGCCACAAACTGATTCCCATTGGATGAACATTTTTTTTAAACATGCTCTCTTCTTGACACCAAATATTCGGTGATTGTTGAAATTCCAGTTTTTATGTTTGCATCGTCAGGATCTCGGCGTGATTATATTTAAAAAGGTCTTCCAATTCGAGAAATTGTTTCCTTAATAGATGGACCAATTAATATTGCCAATTGGCACCAATAGCTTTCTTATATTTTTGGGCCTTCCCAGGCTTAAATGGCGTTTCAAGATTTGGTACAAAACGTCATAGTTTACGTTCCAGGTGGTTGAAAACGGGTTTCTGTGGATCCTAACAAAATCTTACATTTAGTTAAGTTTGATCAAATTTAAGGGACCTAATCTTAAATTGTACAAGAAAGATGCCTTAATTGATTTCACAAGATGTTTTACATTTTGGGACGAAAAACCAGAATTGTTGAAATTGCTTGATGTGATGGTTAACTACTAAACTTCAAAAAGCAAATTTATGATTTCATAAATTAAACATGAGCACTGCAATTTCAAAGTCTGGTGCTGGCTGCTTGTGTACTGCCGTTACCAGGAAACAGTTATGGTTTGGGTCATTCTGAACGCGCGCCACCTCCCTCATTCTCTGCCTGGCGAAAATGAATTGCATTATTAATAGACTTGTTGTTTTGTTTAGACACAGTAACTTCACGGAAAAGTCTGTTCACTCCTCCGTTGGCCATATATTGCAATGCCTTGGGCAGCTATCCAACCAAGTCCTATTTAAATGATTGGGAATCCTGAAATCTTCAAAAAAAACTGTGCCCCTGTGACATCGCAATTAACTTCCCATTTCAAATAGCAACAAAATCTGAAATGAACTGTCCCATGAATGTTGTTTATAATGCTCAAATAGCATTAAGAAAGCTTATTTTTCAGGCCAGACCAGCCAATGCGCATGTGCCGTTATAACGCAATTATGACTGCGCATGCACATTGGCTGGTCTAAGCCTCAGGTTTCTATGGGAATCGGAGCTTCTAACGGCTGCTGCAGTGACACAGTGACTTTACCAATCAGCGATTGGCCCTTTCATTTAGAAGGCAAGACATATTCCACCATATTGTGCATTACAGTTTCTCCCTAGTTTCCTCCTTCTTCTCCCCTTCTATCCTTCCCCATTCTACAGTAAAAGAGGAGGTGAACCTTCTTTTTCTTTGTATGCTATAGTCTTTGGTTTCAGACCAAGCGAAAATCGACCCTGTTTTTTTTTAATATTATTTTATAATACCCTGCAAACACAAAACCGTAAAGTTGTAAAGGTGAACTGGTGATTATAAAAGGATGATGCCTTCTAACATATTCTCTAAACAGTAAAATTTTAAAATTTTTAATTAATAATCTTTTGATAATAATTGTTTAACTTATATGATTCTTTTGAACTCCTTTTCCTTAAAAAAAATGCTTCAAAGGAAGCCTGAAATGTTAAGTGTATCGTTTTAAATCAAACTTTGTAATTTTTTTGTGAAAACTTTGTAATCTAACTGTAAATCATTGCGGTTTACAGTCATTTTAAAACAGGTTTAATTAATTATGTTACTATAGACCACTTGCCCAACCCCTTTTCAATGGTATTCATTTTATTTTGGTGCAGTCTTAAAGGGTCTTAATCTAAATTTGAGACCATTAAAAAAAAAATCCGGCGAAACAGGGATGTCACGGTGAGGGGAATTCTCCTTGCGTAATTTTGAGTGCTCAATATATCTTATGCCGTATTAAAACGCATATATATATATTTATATATATATCTATATATATAGATTCATAGTATCATACACCCCACCACACATCGAATGTTGTGTGTAATGTTACGATATAACACTAACTCGGTCATATTCAGAAGACAATGAAATCGAAACCAAATAGCGTTGAAACAGGAAGTGAAGTAAACCGCATGACAAAATAACGGTCCACGTAACCGAACATAAACTTGACAATTAGATCGTTAGGCTATCGTTAGCCTATGTGTATAACAGTTAGCCTAGTTGTAATCTTATTTTCTAATCGGACTGGACAAGAGACTTTCTATTGATATTTCCGCCTCTGCGTGTTCTAGATGGGCTGTCAGTCAGTGCATTTACAGTGTTGCGCCAGTGGTGGTGGTGGAAAGGGACTGTCATTCAATTACACGTTCAGAAACGCTGATTCATTCATTCAAAGAGACGTAATGAAACCTGCTGTTGAAATCATTTTAACTTGAGCACCACTTTAGAAGGCTCAGCTGACCATCTATGCGTCGGTGCTAAGACAGAGATTTAGCTTTCCTTGGACACGACTACCTATTTTCACAAATATATATGACTAGAGGACAGACGCAAGTAATCGCACACTCTCAGTCGATCTCTCTCATTCGCTGTCTGTTTAGGCTTGTTAAGTGCAAATCTACGGAGCCCCTGTACAAATCAGCATGGTACACATTGTTATCATTACTAACTTGTTTAATATTCAGTCCACATGCATGAAGTGTAAAACGATAAGTCGCGGTTGCTGCGGTTCTTGCATTCCTCTGCGGTTTGCTCGTCAATAGCGCGATATTGCAGTTATCGCGACAGCCCTAGCAGAAACCCTGTGAAATGGAAGGTCATATAGAACACGTTGCAATATTAATGCAAGATCCCACATGGTGTCCTTTTGTACTTACTCTCGCAACAGTTTGGCAAATAAAGTATTTTATCCTCTTATCTGATTGTTTTTTTTTTTTTTTTTTTTTTTTTTTTTTGTTTTTTTTTTTTTTTTTTTTTTTTTTTTTTTCTTTTTTTCTGTTTTTTTTTTTTTTTTTTTTCTTTTTTCCACTTAGTTTTATTGTTACCAAATTCTGTGTTTAAGCATGTCTAATTATTTGAATGCATAAAACAACTTAATTCATTTATTCTTACAATAGCCGTTTTTTTTTTTTTTTTTTTTTTTTCCCTCGTCAGAAATTGTCTGTTTTGTATTAATGCATCAAACGTCAAATTATTATCTTTAAATAGAATTTATGTGACCGCTGCACCTGCTGTTCATAAACTTTCATAACTGGTAAGTGTTTTTTTCTTTTGCCTTGTGAACTGTCCGAGCCTTAATGATTCTGTTTCTTTACATTTATTTGCTTACTGACCGTTGCATGCAATCCAGAAATACAGCATTTTTTAAAATTGGCTATTCATTGTGGAAAGAAAAAAGATTTCTGGTTCGGGCTCTAAAGTAAACCGAGCTGTGGAAGCTACGGGTCGGTCTACGTTCGGTACGTCCCGGGTTCGGCTTCACTTTAAAAAAGCCCGTTGCAGACCTCTAGTGTGACCTGCCGATACTGATTTTTGCTGATTCCGATTTTCTTTTTAAGAACTATTGTTGACAGCATATACAAACGAAAATCTATGCAAATTTCAATGCAAAATTATTTACATAACAAAAGAAATGATTAAACATTACAATCAGTTAGAATCAAAATGTAGAGTTGTTTACCATTCCAATTGAAAATTAGTATTAACAAACTCTATCTTTCCACTGCTGAGGAAACACAGAAGCTGCATCTGAATTGGCATTAGATGTATTTACACAGACTGTTTGGTGAAGCTGAGGTGCCATAAATGCATTCACACTGTAAAATTTCAAATGCATAAATAATTTTGTAAGATTAATGTTTTACATATTTTTTTAAACATACAAATAAAAGTTGAAAAAAAGCAAAATGATGCGTTTAAAAAATATTAACCACCAGTGGTGCGCGGCAAATGTCCTGTTTTTTACAATAAGTTGCGGTAATTTATTCCTTCATTTCAAAAAACCATTCATTTCATCATTTTTCAACGCTGATTCATTCAGACGCCCACAAGTGACTAGTCCTTGAGAATGGGCCACTGAATGATTGACTCACTCGATTTTTTCAAAAACCCAAAAACGTGGTTTCCTTCAGTAACGAACAAACAACTCACGCTGTGTGTTTCTCGGAGACCAAAACCGTCTTGGGCCTGTGGCTTTGGATCGAACCTAGTTTCTTCAAGCAAAATTGGCAAAAACGTATCATCTGTTGCCTAAAAGTCTAAGATCACTTAATTTTAACTTCTGTTTATTGCATATACTATTTATAAAATCGGCGTGTCACATTTGCGTCATGTTGATATCGGGGAACACTTAATGTTGCTTATACTGCATCATTTTTGGAAATAATCTTTTTTTCCTTTTACCGCAGTAGCAATCTATACATTTTTGTGAGTTCTTTTTGTGGTGGCCGTCTCTCTCAAACACCACTCACATCTGCACGACTTACATATAATCATTTTTATCAGTCACACCGTTGTACACTGAATGTAAATTTAAATTGAAGTTTTCTCATGCGAAAAGACAGTTTTAACACGTGACTGAGCGTGGGGGGGGTGCGCCTCGTGGCTGTACGTATTGCGCCTGCCGGCCCCGCAGGGCCATAAAGGATCCGGCTCTGAAAATAATTCGGCAAGACGTTGACTGTGACCCTGCCGTTCACCAATCCTCTGTTTCTTTCAGCAACAGCTATAGGGCTTTCCTGGATTGCGTTTCTTCCGTTTGTTTTTGTTTTTTGTTTTTCAGAATTTTTTTTTTTGCATATTTGAAACTGAAATATGAGTAATTTTATATGTTTAAAAGAGTTTCAGCACGAGAGCGCCCTCTGGCCTTCTGATGAAGATTTACTACTGATCACAGAACCTGCTTCCCTGACAAGATGCGCGTGCAATTAGGCTAAAGCTGCTATTGTGATTTAATTTTAAATTAATTGTGCAGCCCTAAGTAATCTGCTTTTTTTGGGGGGGATCTGTAGAAAACTGCAGGACCCTCGTGTGATGACCACTCTCTCAGTGCTGCTGGGGCTGGATCTAGCTGGCATGGATGAAGAGGAAGATCCGACTCCACCCCCTAAACCCAAAGAGACAGCTCCACCTCCTCCCAAAGAGGAAGACCTGCCAGAGAACAAGAGAATGGTACTCTGTCAAAGCAAATTTGGTTTGGTGTAGCTATTCTCTACATGTACCCTATTTTCCATACAAGTCACACCTGTGTGAGTCGCTTTGGGTCAAAGTTGCTTTGTTACAAGAAAAAAAGTTGTGTGATGCATGTTATTACATTCAGATAGCGTACATTCTCAGTAAATAAAACATTCATAGATATTATAGTGCCATTAATTATAAACAACATATGAGTTTATAAAGGCTAAACCTTTAAACAAATTTGTTTAAAGTGAAACTGAAACCGGCGTTGGACTCCCATAACTCTTTCGGCACAAATCCAAATGTTTAAATATTCAAGGTGTAGCCGAACATTTGGTTGCTAAACTAGTATTTATTATGTAAACAAGGCTTTGAACTTCTTTCGTGTCCCAGTATCCATGTAAAACAGCATCCTTCACATGCTTAGAATAACACACTGGCGATACAGTGGTCATGCGCTCCGACACATCCCTATATGCAACAGACAATTTAAACTGAGTTGTTTGAATTGTCTGTGTTTAGTTGACTGCATTTTAAATTTGTTGAATATGCTGCAATGCCAAGTTAGCAATGGTGTCTGTCCTAATTTTGATAATTTTTCTAGGCCTTGAAGGAGAAGGAACTGGGAAATGCAGCATATAAGAAGAAAGATTTTGCTACTGCACTGAAGCACTATGAAGAAGCTCTAAAGCACGATCCCACCAACATGACCTATCTGTCAAACCAAGCAGGTAAGCATGCTCTTCAATTGCACACTCAAATACGGCAGCACATGCTGTAGCCTGTATCATTTCATACTAAAGTGCGAATTAAAACGAGCATGCGTGTCAGGTCCGCATCGGTGCAGCAACGGAAACGGCAGCTCGTAAAGTATGCAGACAAATAAAAAATAACCCAGCTGCTGTGATGTCTGTTAATTAAAGAACAAAAGAAGAAAGAGGAAATCAATAACTTTTGTAGTTTTAAGGATTCATCTATATTTAATTTAGATTAAGTTATTTTTGACAACTTCAGTTTCAATTATTCAATTTCTGTGTATTTCCTACCTGTTGGAGGCACAGGTAAATATGTTTATGCATTAGAAACCCACCAACATGGTGAAATTTTAACCTTTGTTTAGGTTTTATATATCACTATGTGAAAACTGGGTTTAAACTGTTTTTATTTTGTCCATATTTGAACTAACAAGTATGGCTGGTCTGAAGTTGCTGATAAGCCTTATGATTTCAGAAATGGAATGTTGGAAAAACGGGTTTTAAATGAGACTGATTCACTTCCTCAAACCACGGGTTTTATTACGAGATCTGTCTGTTCCAGGAGCGCTATAACTCTTTCATTATACACAAACAACTAATGGGTTTGTTTTTTTTTTTAAACCCTGAAGAGGACCAGTTTTCCTTTGTTTACATGGGCCTAGTCGCTGAATTTTTGATCACCCCCCTTGTCTGTTTTATATATCGCATGAATATGTACCCTGTAGTTTTTACCTTTAGAAACAGCACAGCGCAACTTTCGCATTCGCTGCACCCCCCGTCTGTGTCTATTAACAAACACCCACTGTCATCAGACCCCACCTCTTTGTAACTTCTTAGGTCGAATAAATGTTAAAATTGATAGATCCTCATTATTACTGTAATGTTCGTATATCACATTACATATAGTCAGATGGATAAATTTAGGCAAAAAAAAGAACATTTCCTAGATACCATCAGTAGTATTGTATCATTGGCAAGTTTACCATGCACAACTTTTTTTTGTTTTCAAGTTGGATTGAAATTACTTCAGATTGTAATCTGAAGAATGTAGTGTTTACATAAACATTCAAAGCAACCTGATCACTTTATTTAGAGTTCATGTCACAAGCTTCAAATCAATTGATTTTTTTTACATGCGCACACTGCAAGCATATAGAAAGTTTCCTGCTGTTTGCGCATAATAACCATTCTCCTACACTGTTTCTTTATTTGTTTCTAACAGCAGAATCCTATTTATTATAATCCTTTCTGGGCCAGAACTTGGGCTGAAAAAGAATATATAAACTCTGTGTCATGCTGCTTATATTATTACGCAGTAAAAAGGCCGTCCCCCCCCGCATGCAAACCAGTCATCTCTTTTGATAGAATCCGAAACAAGACTGGTGGGATGGTTGTTCCTACCCACTTCATAGTTGGCGAAGTGAAGGAAGTTTTTTTAAGACAGGACCACCATTTATTTTAACAAGCTTTTATATAACACTTTATTCAAAAGGAAGAACTGCTCGTTCCACGCGTCATATGTCATTACGCTATTTCTGCGTCATTGCACATGCGCAGTCATTTCAGTTTCGGTTTTCAATCCGATCAAGCATTTACATGCGCTCTCAATCATATTAGAAAAGGAATAAACCACCCCCTTCAATCCAATTCCGTTGAAATTTCTTTTGGAATCGTTACGTTTTACCGTGAAGAAAAAGGAGCTTTTCAGTTCCCGAATTACAAATGGATAATTTGGTTTTTGTAACGTAGCCAGTGATACTCGCCTTCAGTCATTAAAAAGATGCCATTAAACAAATGTTAAAGATATACTGTCTTTATGATGTTTCTACATTAATTTGAAGACTGAATATGAAATTATTGCAATATAATTTTATTTAAAAACTTGAATGTTGTGTATTAGTTACGATTAATTTGTTTTGCGAAAATTGTGCAATAAAAATTTTTTATATTTTTTTTATCGATTGACCACTTGCATTTTGGAATGTTCACAGAATTCTATTATAATGTTTGCTGTCCTATCTAGCTTACTGTGGTGTACAGTCCTTATGATAAAACTTGGTTTAAAAATTAACTTTTTTTAAATGTGATTGTACTGAAATAAAGTTGAATAAAAATGAATGTATTACTAATTTAGATTGAATTCCAGTTATTACGTTTAGAGTGCTTCAATTTAATTCCTTTCAGGTCAGGTCAGGTGATTGCAAAGTTTTTTAATTTAATTTCGTTTTTCATCAAATGTTCATATTTTATTTAATCTCAGCTTCATTTCAATGAATAGCAATGGAATGGAATGCAAATACACATTCTGTGTGAACAACCATTTAACCACTTATTTGACAACAGTGCATGCATAGCAGCAAAATAATCTTGTGTACGCCCCCTTATGGTGTTTGTTAGCCTTTGACCTTCCACTTAGCTTTTGTTCAAGTGTGAAGATAAAAGGTTTGGTGAGGAGTTTTAATAAAGTCTTATGTAGGATAAAACTACCTTAACTACTCTCACAAACCCACAACTACTACAAGTGAATACTTCTAATTAAGTGTTTCTGTTTTCTCTCTCAGCTGTGCATTTTGAAAAGGGGGAGTTTGATAAGTGCAGAGAGCTTTGTGAGAGAGCCATTGAGGTGGGCAGAGAGAACCGGGAGGATTACAGACAGATTGCCAAGTAAATTTTCTGTACCAGAACAAAACTGAAAAGTAAGAGTTAATGTATTTATGGTACCTCTATAATGATTTATTTGTCTCTGTTTGGTTGCAGGGCATACGCCAGGATTGGTAACTCCTATTATAAGCAGGAGAAGTACAAAGGGGCAGTCCAGTTTTTTAATAAGAGTCTGACAGAGCATCGCACACCTGAAGTCCTCAAGAAATGCCAGCAGGTCATTGGATTTTTGGGTGCAGTTCACACACCAATATACCCTACGTATACTCTCTTTTTTTTTTTTTTTTTTCCTGTTAACTAACTGTGTCCTGTCATATTTCACCCCAATCAATATTTCCACCACTCAAACCTGAAAATGAAAGTAATTAAGAAAGTTTATTTTTTAGCTTTTCAAAAATTGTCCAGGGGATTTTTTTAAGAAAAATAATACTGTTCCATTTATCATCAAAAAAAAAAAAAAAACTAATTTTAATTTTAGCATTAAGAGTAGTGTGAATTGAGATAAACTAAAAATATCTATACTCCAAAACTTTTTGTTGATGGAAGCCTATTTCCTTTCCTAGCCTTTACACAGGGGAAAGATTTTTATAAGAACAGGAGAAGCATCCTACATCAATCCAGATTTGGCACTGGAAGAAAAAAACAAGGGCAACGATGCCTTCCAGAAGGGTGTGTATATGAACCAAATCAACACTGCTGTAACGTTCTGATTTAAAATTTGTTTTCAAATAATTTAGATTGCAATTTCATTTGTTCTGTTGCTGTGTGATATGTAGGTGACTATCCTTTGGCCATGAAACATTACTCAGAGGCTATCAAGAGAAACCCTTATGATGCAAAACTCTTCAGCAACCGAGCTGCCTGCTACACCAAACTACTGGAATTCCAGCTGGCCCTCAAGGTACAATCATGCAAACAAACACACAGATTGTTTGAAGCACTTATAGTGGGCTAGATCATGTTCATGTTGTGAGTTTGTGTCACATGTTATTTAAGGTGAGTATGAAAGTATCGGATGACTCCATCCTTTTTCCCCTTTTTTTTTCCTCAGGGCAACACCAGCTATGGAATTTTAGGTAACACTTTACATTAGGGAACACATTCACAATTTACTAAGACTTTTCTCTTGATAAACTCCTAATTTGCTGCTTATTGATAAGTAAGTAAGGTGGTTGTTGTAGTAGTTATGTTTAGACTGGGTAGGGTTAAGGGATCTAGAATAATGCATCATATGTGCTTTAATAAGTTAAACTAATACACCGCCATACTAGTACTATGCATGCTAATAGCCAGCTAGTTCAAGGGATAGTTCACCCAAAAATCTGTCATTAATTACTCACCCACATGTCGTTCCAAACCCGTAAGACCTCTGTTCATCTTCGGAACACAAATAAGATTTTTGATGAAATCCGAGAGCTCTCAGACCCTCCATAAACAGCCAGGGTTCCTTCACGATCAAACGTCCAGAAAACGTAGCAAGGGAAACGGTAAAGATAAATCCATCGTGACCTCAGGGTTCAACCGTAATGTTTATGAAAGCTACGTAACGAAAATTATTCTCGTGAGCTTCGTAAAATTACTGTTGAAACCCTTATGTCACCATTATTTATTTTATCGATCTCCTTCTACGTCAAATCATCAAACTATCTTATTGTGTGTTTCGAAGATTGACCGGAGTTCTGTTTTGGAACGACTTGAGGGTGAGTAATTATGACAGAATTTTCATTTTTTTTGGGTGAACTAACCCTTTAATAGTGATAGTGTTCTCTAATCTACATTTTTACCTGATTTTTTCCTGTACTGTAAATCTAGGAGGATTGACAAATAAATAAAGTATGTATATTGGAGAGAGTTTTTCAGCAGACTAATCTGAAGGATTCGTGACACATTGGTGACTTGTAGAGCTACTTGCTGTATTAACACAAGAAAGACACAGGTGGTCAGTTAAATAACACTATGTAATGAATACCATGAATGGATAAATTAAGTGCATAAGACCCCCCCCCACCCCCCACCGCTCCCTTGTGACTCTAGCCTTTATATCTGTCAATGTCTGATCTGTACTATTCTATGTTCTATTGCACAACTATCATTGGCTTTAGAAAAAAAAAATGGACATCTTCTGATTATAATAGTCTAAACTTGAGCATGTTGAATTTGTTCAAGAGACAGTGTTGTTATTGCTGTAGTTGTCGTGATTCAAAGGGGAGGAATTTATAGATGCAACTTCTCAGAGCATCATCACATTAACACTTTCTGAGAAATTTAAGAGCATTAACAATTAACAGCACAATAACAGGGAAAAAACTAATTCTACTTTGTCACTAATTGACTAGTTGGTTGACCTATTTACCATCCTGTCCGGTCACTGTTAACCATCACCTCTTGGTCTGTTTATCAGGACTGTGAGGAGTGCATCAAACTGGACTCAAACTTCAGTAAGTGCTATACATTTTGTTTTCTCAGCTTCCATGTGAGTGTGAGAGAGATATACAGTGGGTAACTGAAAGGTTTGATCATCAAGTATTCAGACCCCTTTAAATTTTTCACTATTTGTTATATTGTAGCCATTTGCTAAACTCATTTAAGTTAATTTTTTTTTCCTCATTAATGTACAAAAAGCACCCCATATTGACAGAAAAACAAAAAATTGTTGACATTTTTGCAGATTTATTAAAAAAAAAAACTGAAATATCACATTGTCCTAAGTATTCAGACCCTTTGCTGTGACACTCCTATATTTAACTCAGGTGCTGTCCCTTTCTTCTGATCATCTTCGAGATGGTTCTACACCTTCATTTGAGTCCAGCTGTTTTTTATTATACTGATTGGACTTGATTAGGAAAGCCACACACGTGTCTATATAAGACCTTACAGCTCACAGTGTATGTCAGAGCAAATGAGAATTATGAGGTCAAAAGGAACTGCCTGAAGAGCTTAGAGACAGAATTGTGGCAAGGCACAGTTCTGGCCAAGGTTACAAAAAAAATTTTCTGCTGCACTTAAGGTTCATAAGAGCACAGTGGCCTCCATAATCCATAAATCGAAGACGTTTGGGACGACCAGAACCCTTCCTAGAACTGGCCGTCCGCCCAAACTGAGCTATCGGGGAAGAAGAACCTTGGTGAGAGAGGTAAAAAAGAACCCAAAAATCACTTTGGCTGAGCTCCAGAGATGCAGTCGGGATATGGGAGAAAGTTGTAGAAAGTCAACCATCACTGCAGCCCTCCCCCAGTCGGGGCTTTATGGCAGAGTGTCCCTACGCAAGCCTCTCCTCAGTGCAAGACACATAAAAGCCCGCATAGAGTTTGCTAAAACAAAAACAAAAAACACCTGAAGGACTCCAATATGGTGAGTAATAAGATTCTCTGGTCTGATGAGACTTTTTGGCCTTAATTCTAAGCGGTATGGATGGAGAAAACCAGGCACTGCTCATCAACTGTCCAATACAGTCCCAACAGTGAAGCTGTGGTGGCAAAGCGACATCATGCTGTTGGGGGTGTTTTTTTTTCCAGCTTCAGGACAGGACGACTGGTTAGCAATCGAGGGAAAGATTACTGCGGACCCAGTACAGTGCTAGCCTGGACTAAAACCTTTCCAGAGTGCTCAGGGTAGGCTCTCTTCATACTGATGGGCCGAAGTGCTACCTCCAACCAAGACATTAGACCCTAAGCACATAGAACCACGCGTGCACAAAAGAACTGCCGTTACGCGATAACGAAGGCAGTAGGCTTACAAACAGACTTCGGTGACTGTTCTTGAATGGCCCAGGCGCGACAGCGCCCTACGGGGTGAGCAACACAAGTTGAGCATCTCTGGATAGTACCGTAACTAAAAATGGCTGTCCACCCAACGTTTACCAACATCCAACCGGACAGAACGAGAGGATCGGCAAGGGAATGGCAGAGATCCCCAATCCAGGTGTGAAAAAACTTGTGCATCTTCTTCTGCCCCAAAAGACTCCTGGATGTATTGATCAAACGGGGGTTTCTACTAAATGATGAGCAAAGGGTCGAATACCCTAGGACTATGTTGATATTTCAGTTTTTTCTTTTTTTAAATAAATCTGCAAAAACATGGTCAACAATTCTGTGTTTTTTCTTTCAATATGGGGGTGCTGTGGTACATTGGAAACAAAAAAAAAAAACTTAATTTTTTTAGCAAATGGCTGCAATATAACACCGAGTGAAAAATTTAAGGGGTCTAATACTTTCCGTACCCACTGTATATATATACCTGGTGTAAACAGTGTTGCCTACACTTCCCTGATTTCTTATTTTGTTTGTTTTTTTTTGCAAAACTGTAATAAAAAAAAAAATGTCACTTTAATTTTTCAGATCATCAAACAAATTTAAATATTAGTCAAAGATAACATAACATGCAGTTTTTAAATGAAGGTTTTTATTTTTAAGGGAAAACAAAATCCAAAACTATATGGCCTTGTGTGAAAAAGTGTTTGCCCCCTAAAACCTAATAACTGGTTGGGCCACCCATAGCAGCAACAACTGCAATCAAGCATATGCGATAACTTGCAATGAGTCTGTTAAAGCGCTGTGGAGGAATTTTGGTCCACTCATCTATGCAAAATTGTTGTATTTCAGCCACATTGGAGGGTTTTCGAGCATGTACCGCCTTTTTAAGGTCATGCCACAGTATCTCAATAGAATTCAGGTCAGGACTTTGACTAGGGCACTCCAAAGTCTTCATTTTGTTTTTCTTCAGCTGTTCAGAGGTGGACTTGCTGGTGTGTTTTTGATCATTGTCCTGCTGCAGAACCCAATTTCGCTTCAGCTTGAGGTCACGAACAGTTGGCCGGACATTCTCCTTCATGATTTTTTGGTAAACAGCAGAATTCAAGGTTCCATTTATCACAGCAAGTCTTCCAGGGCCTGAAGCAGCAAAACAGCCCCAGACCATCCACAACTACCGCTACTACACTACCACCACCATAATTTACTGTTGGTATGATGTTCTTTTTCTAAAATGCAGTGTTACTTTCCCACTCACGCAGATCGTATGGGAAATGGGACACCCCTTTCAAAAAGTTCCAACTTTTGGTCCTCAGGAGTCCACAGATGTATTTTCCCCCAAAAAGTGCTTGGGGAATCACAAGATGTTTTCTGCAAAACTGATGAGCGACCCTTTTTATTTTTTTGCTCAGCAGAAGCAAGAGAGCGGTTTTTTCCCGTCTTGGAACGCTGCCATGCGTACCATTTTTTTTGTCCAGGTCTCTTTCCCTTTTCTTCTTTCCTTATCTTTATGTTGGCGCATGAACACTGACCTTTTAACTGAGTCAAGTTGATTTTGCCTCATTTAAGGTCTTTTTTTGTGACCTCGTGGATGTTGGGCGTCGCTATGCTCTTGTGGTAATTTTTTGGTCGGAAACCGGGGCCGGACCACTCCTGGAATGTTCTCCCCCTGTTCCAGCATGTTGTTTTTTGCCATTTGTGAAAATAAAAATGGCCCTCACTGGGGTCGATGGAAGTCCAAAGCTTTAGAAAATGGCTTTTATAAAATAAACCTTTTTTTCTCCAGAACTATATATCCTCTCAATTACCTACTACTTTTCTTTCCCCCTTCTTTCTTTCCCCTCATTTGTTTCTGAAAATTTTCTTTTGATCAAGCGCATGATGTCCTAGCTTTGAGGATCTTTTGGGTCTATACTTTGTCAGCGATTCCTATTTAAGAGAGTTCTTTGATTGTGAACAGAGGTTTGGCAGTAATCAAGCCTGGGGTGTGGCTAGAGAATTGAAACGCTCGGGTGTGAATAAACAATAAACCACAGGTTTTAAAAAAAAAAAAAAAACGAAACTGGGGGGCAAACACTCTTCACACAGAGCCCTTAGGCCGTTTTGGATTTTGTTTTCCCTTAATAAAAACCTTAATTTAAAAACTGCTTGTTGTGTTTACTTGTGTTATCTTTGACAAATTTTTTAATTTGTTTGATGATCTGAAACATTAGTGTGACAAACATGCAAAAAAATAAAAAAAAAACAGGAAGGGCGCCAACACTTTTTCACACCACGGTGTTTGTGTAATATATAATAATTTTTGCACCTTATAACGAATATCCACTCACTTTTAGTTAAGGGTTACACACGCAAGGGAGCAGCACTGGAGGCTATGAAGGATTTCTCTAAAGCAATGGATGTGTATCAGAAAGCTCTCGAGCTTGACTCCAACTCAAAGGTATACATGACCTGCTCCGTTATCTCTGAGTTTGAGGAGGATTGTGCTGGTGATGATGGCCTGACATATTAACATTTATATTTATCTATTCCTCTTTCACTGCAGGAGGCCACAGAGGGTCTGCAACGCTGTATGGTGAGCCAAGCAATGCGTAACGACAGCCCAGAGGAAGTGAAGCGGAGGGCTATGGCCGACCCAGAGGTGCAGCAGATCATGAGTGATCCTGCCATGCGCATGATCTTAGAGCAGATGCAGAAAGACCCACAGGCCCTCAGCGAGTAAGAAACCATTCAAGTATTATTTTCAGTATTTTGCAGTGGTTCTGGGCTTCCCCAGTGCACTGGATGTTTCCATTATCTAGTACTCTTGATTCAACTAATATTGTCTCTGCATGAACTGAGCTGGGGGTGTAGATTAGTGAGATACAAAGTCATAGTCACAGTAGACTTTAAGCACTGCAACTGTGATATGATATCACACTCTGAAGTGTCTTTTTTTTTTTTTTTTTTTTTTTTTTTTTTTTTTTTTTTGTGAAACACAAAAATATTAAACATAATTTAACCAAAATGTAAAAACATGCATTCTTCACCTTACTGCAAATCTGCAATCCTGAATTTCAAATGTGTGGTGTGACCACCCTTTAAAATGTGAGGTAAGAGATTGACAACAAATTAAGATTAAAAAAATAAATAAAAAATCACGAAATACAACAAATACTACCAGAATTTATGCAAAGTTAAAAAAAAAAAATACAGTATTGAGTATTAGGGGGAATACCTAATTGTAATGAAAATGAAAAATACAAAAACTCTTAATGGTACAAAAAACATTTGGGTTTTTTTGCTTTAAGAAAAGTATTTAAAATGTGTCCCGGGACATGTTCTTGAATTTGTGCCATTCATCTAATTGTAAATATTTGGATTTGTCCCAGTGTCATCAGTTCCATTTTTTTTTTTTTTTTTTTTTGTTTCTTTTTTTCTGTTTTTTTTTTGTTTTTTTTTTTTTGTTTTTTTTTGTTTTTTCATTTTTTTTTTTTGCCCCCCCCCTTCGTCCTCTAGTCCATCTAAAGAACCCTGTCATCGCTCAGAAAATTCAGAAACTGATAGATGTTGGGCTAATAGCAATTCGGTGATCAAAGGAACCAGAAGAAAACCCAGGACATTTTTCATCTACAGAACAGCAACAGGAAGACTACGAAGGATGGCGGCATTCCAAACAAATTATTCATCAAATTTAACAGGCACCCTAACTCTTCTCCTCCCACTCATCCCATTAATTTTTTATTTTTTTTGAAGCCTTAATTGGATTAAAAATGTGGCCAATTGGTATTGCCTCAGCACTACATTCACTATTATCAGTTGTCATGGTTTTCAGACATTTTATTTTTCATACATTAGTGTATTAAAGAGTGGGGTTTGAACCTTAATATTAAAAGCAGTTTTATTTATTTTATTTTATTTTTTCTTTGTATGATATTTTTTTTTACAGCTAGTAATTTGGCGAGTAACTGCAGATTATCCGTTCTTACTGCTGTTCTCTGCTTATGTTTTTTTTGTATGTTGGGGTGGGAGGGTTTTTTGTTCTTTCTTTCTTTCTCCTTTTCTTTTGTTTTTCTTTCTTGCTTCTGTTTCTTCTTCTCTCTTCTTTTCTTTTCTCCTTCTTCTTTCTCTTTTCGGCCATTCTTCTTTCTCTTTCTTCTCTTCTGTTCTCTTCTTCTTCCATTCTTTGGAAGGAGAGGGTAGGGAAGTTTTGTGATATCAGCTCGCCATCATGGTTAATTTTCCCACATAGTAGGCTGTTAGAAATCTGTCTGTCTCTGAATGTGAATGCATCGCTATTATTGTACTATACAGTCGTGGCCAAAAGTATTGGCAGTGACATAAATTTTTGTGTTTTGCAAAATTTGCTACTTAAGCTGTTTTGGTGTTCATTTACATTGTTTCTACAAGTATTGGCAGTGACATAATGTAGAAACAATGTGAATGAACGCCACAACAGCCTAAGCAGCAAATTTTTCAAAACACAAAATTATGTCACGACTGTATAATGCACTTCTATTCATGGGGGAGAGCGTCATAGCTCAGAGGGCCTCCCACATGTTTGGCTTCGGTTCATAGTTTGCGATCGATTAACTGACTGTGATGGTTGCATTTCAATGTGGTGAAGCTGAAATCAGTTTAATAAAGTTCTGGATCCATGAAGTTGTGTGACATTTGTGTAAATCAACATGCATTTATTGTGTTCATTCCATGTTTGGAATGGTACATTACAATATCGCTTACTATTTCTATACTACTATTTAATACTAGATTTGTATTATGTAAGTTTTGCTAAATATTTAAACAATGTAGTGGATGCTAGGATGACCTATGAAACAATACAATGTGCAATATACAACCCCAACACAATGTTTGGAGTACTGTATTACACCATGCAATGTGTTCAGCTTGAACGCATCCAATTTTTCCATGTTAATCGACTGAACAAGAAGAAGCCCAAATCATCGTGCTACTTCAACTAATTCATTATTATATAGTATATATATATATAATATATATATTATTATACACATTTACACATAGTATACACATTTCAAACAGTGCTATGATGCTGCCTGTTCCTGTTGTGCATGTTTGTCATTCGATGCACTAATACAGTTTGATCTGCCGCAGCTTGTTGTAGCCATTTGTAGCTAGTCTGATGCTCATGGGGTAACTTTTTGGGGCAATGTTGCCGCGTCAGTGGGGCAACCCAGGATTAGACCACAGGGGTCCAGGTCCCATCTAAAATATCCGGATATGAAATTTGTTACGCCTTGTCAATGGGAAATTACCCAAGCAATATGTCACAATTTTGCCCCATGTACGTCACCTTGGGGCAATTACTCCTGATGTAGTTGCATTAAATACTGTATAGACTATAAAATGATTATATACAAAAATTATATATAACACCAAAATATAGCATCTAATGTTAAAATGTATGTTTTTACATATCCACATCCTGTTGGTCAACTCAATAAGTATTAACTTAAAACTTAACTCTGGTAATAGTGCAATGCAGTCAAGGATTGTTTTGTTGTTAGCTTGTAGCAAACACTTGATCATCCATTGACTGGTTAGCTCTATAAAAGTATTGCCAATATTTTAGTAATGGAGTGGTACTATCCTGGTTTACCAGCTGGGTTGACTTGGACCAGATATAGAAACCAGCAAAACGGGTAGAAGCAACATATTGTGGCTGTTGGTTTACTTAAAAGTAAATGACAGAATTGTAATCAATTTTTTTGGTGAACTGAACTTGCCTTTTAAGATGTTCCAACCCGGCATAGGAAGTATTTTTTTTTTTTTTTTTGTTTGTTTTTTTTTTTCCTTTTTTTTTTTTTTTTTTTCTTTTTTTTTTTTTTTTCCTTTTTTTTTTCTTTTTCCCAACCTTAAAAATCCTTTGGATATGGCTAACCACCACACTTCCATTCTTCTTTTGGGTTCAGCGAAGAAGCAAACTCATACAGGTGGTGGAACACAGGTGTTAGTAAATTACATAATTTTCATTTTTTTGGTGAACTAACCCTTTAAGGACAGCAAGCTTCTGACTAAATAACGTTTCACACGCTCTTTGGTACTTTTAAATTGCCCAGTTTACAACAATATTTTTGATAAAATGATTAATCATAGATGGGAAAACATTGTAATCCTTCCAAAAAATTATGTCATCTAAACAAACAAGAAAAAATGGATGGATGGTGGATGGTAATGATTATAAAATTATGGCAAGCCTATGGGAATCACCGGGTGTAAAAAGCACCTTAATTATTTGTCCATCCGCTCTGATATAATGTATTTTATCTCTACACTTCTGCCTCGAAACACATTCATCCATCTACCTATCTACTCGGAGGTGCAGAGCCAAAGCACAAGCAAAACAATGTTTTTTCGCAAGATGCATGAAGTTGTACTTTTTTAACCGCTAGAGAGCCAACAGTTACATAATGTAGTTTAAAGTTTTTTTTTTCATCCTAAACTGATACAATAATAGTAATTGATTTATATCACCTTTTAAATAAATAATCTCAGTTCTGCCAAATCTATCCAGCAGAGAGCACTATATAGTTACCTGTTTAACAGTTGATGTATAAGTGCAGTAATCATAAGAAAAAGTCAACTTGATTAAACTGTATTGTGGGAGCAGAAGTCTTCTAGATGTCTTCTGTGAAAAAAAAAAACCCTGCATACATAAAGAAAAAAAAAAAAAAAAAAAAAACTGTGTACTAGGCGTTGTTTCTTTTTAAAAAAAAGTGCATCTCTATCACAGGAAGAGGAAGAGAAACCTATTTATGGGTAGCTGAACCCTTAAGAAATCAGTCTGAAAAAGAGAAGAGCCATTCACTCGCATAGATGGGGTGAAACCTCAGCAGAGAAAGACAGAAAAAAGTGGGAGGAAGTGACAGCACATGTCTCACAAGTTCTTGAGAGAGGCAGATAGAAAGTGCTAGAGACTAAGGGCGTAGTCTGTACATCGCTTAACATTTTTGGAACCACAACCATACAAGGTAAGAAACAGAAATTACAAAAAAGAAACGCAACAGAAAGGAAGGGTGGGATGTTTTGTCTGATGGCTGTTATAAGGTTTAGAAGAGAAGGTGCGCACGCATGAGCCTTCAGGCCTAGACACAGACACGTGCGTATTACCGTAGAGATTTATCTTTTGTTTTGGTCATAATCATTTCAAGAGTATTTAAGTTATTATTTTAATCACAGTGTTAAAATATTTCCTGTGCACCCTGCTACATGGTGAAATAACAAAGGTTTTTTTTGGTAACACTTTAGTTTAGGGACTAATTCTCACTTTTAACTAGTTGCTTACTAGCATGCATATAACTAGCATATTGTTTATTTACTTATAAAAAGCACATACCTTGCTGTCATACCAAGATTTTACAATCCCTCAAACATGCTGCTAAAATAATCTGACCGGATAAACCGGGCCAATAGATACCTAATGCTCACCACTACATTACTACAAAAAGATTTAGGAGTCGTGTCTGCGCGTAAATAAATCTTAAAAACATTTAAAAACCTATTTAAAGGAAAGCAAAAGCCACCGATCACATTAAATTCACACAGCAAGTTTGTCTTTTTTTTCTTCCTTCTGAATGTTAAATGTTTTACACCAAACAACTTTTTATTAACATAATGTAATATAATTTTACCATATCATAAATCATCAAGGAAACTGTAGATAACAAATGCTGGGAAAGTTTTAAAAAAGGGCAAATTATTTTAACATGGCCTTAGATTGAAAATTTAACTCTCTCTCTCTTCCTCTCTCTTTTTTTCTTTCTTGTTGTTGTGTGTGTACATTAACAACACCTTGTTTTGTACTTCCTTACTACTGTAATAAATTTCCCTTTAAAAAGGAAGCGGGATTACCATTTTTTTTTTTCTGTAATTTAATGAGCAGTTTCATGTCTATCCTTGTATTGTTCAACTGGTCGAGGTTGATATGGGATTTAGAAAGTAATAAGTAATGTAATACGTTTGATATATGTCATGTTATTTGTATTTAGCAGCCACCCATCTGAAATTGTGCTGATTAAAGTTAAAGCATGTTAAACTGATTAAATGCAAAACTATAAAAAAGGGAAATAGCTGATATTGTGGAAGCATTCAACTGGTCAAGGTTATACGTGATTTAGAAAGTATATAATATTTTATTACTTTTTATATGTCATGTTATTTCCATGTTATTTGTCAGCCACCTATCTGTAAATGTGCTGATTAAACCTAGTTAGAAAGCAGCAGGTTAGCAGGTTAAACAGATTAAATGCAAAACTATAAAAAAGGGAAATAGCTGAGATTGTGGAAGCATGACCGTCTTATGGCATCTGTATTCAGACTAGAATGGCAGTGTGGGACCTGTCCGTCTCTGTAGAGGAACTGGGACTGGAGGCCCCACCTCTTAAAATCAGTGTCACCTCGGACCTACATATTGGTGGAGTCATCCTCAAAGTTGTGGAAAAGTCACGTGAGTTGATGTCTGATGTTTGTGAATTTAAATAATATTCAGAGTTTTTGCAATGGCTTTAAGGGCATTAGGATTGCTGATTTCAGGCATGTCCATAATTCTCTAACACAGTCTAAGTCTCAGGTCTTTCAAAGCAATTCTCAGATCCATTTTGGTAACAGTTTTCTACATATGTGTTATTTTTTTGTTATTTTTATTATATAAATATAAATTTCCCCACATTTTACAAGTTAACACCAAACTGGACTGCCCACAAAAAAGGACATCATGTGTCATTATTAAGCGTAGTTATTATGATATGATATGATATGATATGATAATAAACAGACCAGCAAACAAACAATAAATAAATAAGCCAAAAAGATTCTATAATGTTGTGTGGACCGACACCCCGCTGACATTAAAAGGTATGGACCAAACTGTTAAAACATTCTTCAAATATTTGAGAACCATAATCTTCGAGTTTTGGAACACCATGAGAATAGTGACTATATATATACTATATCTATATATAATGTAGATATTATATATATATATATATATATATTAGATATATATATATAGTATTATATATATTTCATTTTGTATTTAATTTTAATTTTAATTTTGTTTCCCTATGCCAATTCCCCACCCAATAATTTTACACATATTTAAAAACCACATGGTGCACATTGACACACACACTAATGCAGTTCTCTCCTCATTTTTTAAAAAAGGTCATTCCTTCAAAAACATCCTTTATTTGTGTTCATGGAAAGAAATAACATCATATTGGGACTGGACTAGAGGGAATCTCGAGAACACATTTTTTTTTCTCCTCTTTAGAAATAAAAAAGGATTGGTCCGATCATGCTCTGTGGTGGGAACAGAAGCAGCAGTGGTTACTGAAACCGTCCTGGACATTGGATAAATGTGGGATTCATGCGGATGCCCGACTCTGCCTCACACCCCAGCACAAGCCCCTGCGGTTGGTAATGCCCAGCGGCATCATCCTCCGAATGAGAGTCTGCTTCTCCAGCCCCATATTCCGCACCGTCATGGGCATATGCAAACTCCTGAGTGAGTGATGAGTTCAAATCATCTATAGCTCTTCTAGCTTTTAACTTTCAGATCATCTATACAGAAACAGTCTGTTGCTGAAAATATGCATTCATTTATGTTAATTTATGACCAGTAAGTTCAGGACGGGTCAGTGTCTGCAAAAATGAAAGCTCTAGTTATAGCTTTTTCAAACCACATGTGGTTTGATTTGACTATTGCACAAGACTACTTTTGTTTTGTCTTCTTTAGACAATCGCCGCCCAGAGGAACTATCCCTTCTATGGCCAGTAGAAGAGAAGAAGAAAAAGAAAGATAAAGATGTTGGGGAAGAGGTGTATGACATCACATGCGCACCACTTACGTCAAGTGAGCAATACATATAAAGAAAATATAAATTCCAAACCAATACACATAAATATAAGACCCAATTCAAAGTATGCTTACACTAACTAACTAACTAAATAAACAAATAAATGATATTTATTTACTTATACACACAAACAAGTAAAGGTCAGGCAAAGCTGCTCTGATGTTCATATATGCAATTGCAGGCACAATCCTGAAGCTAACCAATGGCATGCCTGCTTTCTTCTTTCTTTGCTGAAACACCTGAAACTGAGGCTGTGTACAAAATGCTGGCGGTCAGTCAGCCTGCTCCAGCACCAGAGACCATTGCTAAGCTGTATCGGACAACTAACATAATGGAGAAAGCACATATTAACAGCAGGTAGGGTAATACACTTGGCAACATCTGGTTTTCAGGATGACTAAATTCAGTGAAATATTGCATATTGTGTATGCAAAAAAGGTACTGTATTGTGCATTCAGAAAATATTCACTGCTTCACTCCTTGTCACTTTTTCTCATTTTTTGTTGCACCCTCATACTGAAAAGCTTCATTTTTTACATCAATCTGCACTCCATGCCCCAAATACAATGCATTGAAAATATTTGAGAATATACTTGTTCTGTTTTGTTCTGAAATCTCTGCTCAGGTGGTTGGATTCGTCCCGTTCTCTTCTACAACAGGGAGTCAAAGAAAATGATAAACTCTTACTGCGTTTCAAATACTATACTTTTCTTTCATGACCTCCTACCCATGTTGGTACAAGCATCTTGTATTTTGTATACCTTTTTTATTATATATATACTGTATATATTTATTTATTTATTTAAAATTGTTATTTACATTTATTTAAATGTTGACTTCTTATGGGGATCTTTGGCCTTTCCTCCATTTCCCCCCCCATAAAATTATGAAAAAACACATGAACTAGCTGCCAGGCTGACGTGGTGCGGCTGACACAGTTGTATGAACAGGCAAGGTGGGCCATTCTGCTGGAGGAAATTGAATGCACTGAGGAGGAGATGATGGTCTTCGCTGCCTTGCAGGTATAGGTGATAGAAAACAGATATCAACTCACCATACAAATGGACAGTGATCTATCATTGTGATCACTGAGATTGTGAGCAATGTTCTAACACAACTGGAGCTATAGTGAAAAGTTTTTTTATGTTTTATGATCTCTCTGTGTGTGATTACATCAGTACCACATTGGAAAAGTATCTCTGACAGAGCAGTTTGTGGCATCTTGTCCAGCTATGGAAGATCTGGATTCGGCTCTACAGTGTCTGGAGGTGAAAATGGAAGGAGAGAGCAGTGCAGATGACATGCTGGTCAGTTTCATGACATATACACAGCCCTTCAAAAGACAAGTTTAACAAAGCCTGTAGAGTCACGCATTTACATATTCACATGATCAAAACAGTAGGACAAGTCTACACCAAACTAATCATGTACTAACATATTCCTTGCTTTTCTGGATTGTTCCAGTGTATACTTTTGTCTGTTCTAGTGTGCTTCTTTTACAGACTAGCTGAAATAAAATCTTTATTTTAGTATTTAATAGGTATCAATAGTTACTGAATAATATGTTTAATTCTGGGTAGCTCCGTCTATAATGCAAGTCTTGGGAAAGTCTTTACTATAGCTACGATTTTGAACATTTCCTCTATTATTGCCCAGGAAATTACGAGTATATAACACACACTTCATGTAACACACAGTGACACTATAGCAAGGCATGTTGTCATACTATTTTGGGTAACTTGCCCAGTAGGGACACTGTTCTGCAGAGTTTAGCTCCAAACCTAATCAAACACATCTGAACTAGCTAATCAAGGTGTTCAGGATGACTAGAAAAATACATGCAGATGTTGGAGCAGGATTGGAGCTAAAGTCTGCAGGAATGTAACCCTACGTGAGCAGGGTTACTTCCAGTCCATAAAACACAGTAGGTTCCCATTGTGACAACTATGACAACGTGCCCTGTTGTAGTGTTATTGTGTGTTAAACTAAACCAACTATATTAGTATTTGTTGGGTAATTATGTGGGAAATGTGTTAAAGTGTTAAGAAAATGTGATAGTTCTATGCAGTTCTGTGGGTTCCCAGGACCAGAGATGAGAACCAATGCTCTAGTACAGTGTTTCCCAACCTTTTTTTAGTTAGTGTCGGGGCAAAAAAAATCCCTTTGAAAATTTTAAACAAACTTGTGACACCCGACAAAATTAAATTTTGTCACATATTTGAATTTCTGCTCTTCGATTGATAAGTTGAAAATTATAGATAGAATAAGTCAGTAATTAAATAAGAACATATAAAGAAATTAATAATGATAGCACAAATAAAAAATAACGACAGGCCTTCGAATTAAATAAATTGCTTTTTAGTTTTTCAGGTAGGTCTAACAGTAGGGTTAAGATATTTAACTTTTTTTTTTTTTTTACCAATTATCCAAATAATGTTTAGTCCTAGAGAGCTATTATTATCAGAACACGTGAGCATGACATAGCTGTTAGCAGATCAATGAATTAGAGGGCAGCGTTTCCAGAGTTGCCCATATACCACACCATGTTACAACACAGTAGGGCTATTGCAGACAGAAACAATACTGTACTACATCAATGTTTCCTGTCAGCTCAATTTTTGAGTGGACTTTGCTGTTCCGATGAGCATGAATGGCATACGAGTGGAGCGACTGAGCGGAGCGCACACGCATAGAGCGGGATAATACGCAGAACGCCACACCACGTGAAAGTGAAACCTGAGCGGTGAACTAATTTTCGGCAGCCGGAATTTCGGTGCATCTCTAATTATTGGCGACATCAGAAATACAGTAATATATAATAGATGCTTTTTTGAACATTTTAGCAATTTAAAAATATTTAAAAAATATTTTTTACACGGCACCCCGGTTGGGAAACACTGCTCTAGTAGATGGGAGTTTAGGAATGGGAACAAAGTGGACCATCTTGGAGGATTGATCCACCATGGTAAGGACCACAGTATTGCCAATGGATGGAAGGAAGCCCATAACAGGCCATGGGCTGTGGTTTCAGGAGGGGGAACATCATCTGGAGCAGCAAAAGTGCCATATTTGCATAGAATTTGGCAAAGCCCAGGACTTGTTGTCGGCTTTGCACAGACCAGGCAAATGGCCAACTATAGTTAAAGCTCTTATACCACTGCAGGGTCAATTAGTACCATTTCCCTCAAGATAAAGGACTTCAAGAACAGAACTGGTTGGAAATGGAATTATTACTTTTCTGCCTTAATCTAAATCTGGTTCTCCAGCAGCCTTTGGGTCATGCATCTGATGTTCTGGATGTGCACCTGGAGAGAGGGGAAAAAGATACAAGGTATCGAAGGTACACAAATCATACCAGCTGCTGGACAGACACAGACAAATATGTCCATGAAATTACCCTCAGCTCCTGAGTCTATGAGCAAAGAGCATTGATGAGTGCTGTTGTGGAATATCAATGAGACTGGCAAGAGGGTATAAGGACTAGTAAATAGAACAGACAGAAGTTCTGCTTACCAGAACTCACCTGGTTATTCACGTGCAAGAGCTTTTACTAGACACAAAGACACAGACCATTGGAAGGATGCCACTGGTTCTCTTCCATAGTAAGACACAACCTACCCACCTGCATGGGCTCAGGCTTAGATGCCACCTTCCGCCACTCAGGAAGCAGAAGGGAGATTAGAAGAATCAAACCATAACCTGATGGAAGATTCTGAAGTGCAAAACTATGCGATTATCCAGGTGGATAGCAATGATTGAAAGGAATGGTAAAAGCATGCCCCTGTATCACAAAATCAAAAGTGCAGTAGGAGATCTTGGAAAAGGCTAACTTTAGTCTGATAGCACTGAAAGCGAATGTCACACCCTCCCTGAAATCGCTGTCCAAAGCCACGCCCCCTGAACGCATATACACTCAAAGACCAGAATACCAGAGACAACATTAATACAATAGG
>JADLZN010011849.1:0-53033 GCA_018155175.1 Sinocyclocheilus anophthalmus
CAATGAAAGCTGCCGTGGATTCCAGACGGTCTGGCTATGCGAGACTAACTCTTACCTCTCAGATAGGTCCTTCAAGGTTTCTGAGGGGTCTGAAATCAAGGAGAGGTGAGGTGTCCAAGTCGCCACATCTAGCTACTGGGGTGCCTCAGGGCCCAGTTCTTGGACAACTTATCTTCTCTGTCTACATGGCATCACTAGGTTCTGTTAGGTCTGGGCGATATGGGCAAAAATTCATATCTCTGTATTTTTGGCCGATTTGCGATATACGGTATATATATATATATATAAAATTTTTGTATTTGTATTTAAATCGGATTTAATATATATATATATATATTTATATACACTGCCTTGCGAAAGTATTCATACCCCACTCATTTTTTTTCACATTTTGTTATGTTGCAGCCTTATGTTAAACTACTTTAAATGACTTTTTTCCCACATCATCTACACTCCATACACCATACTGACAAAGCAAAAAAAGAATTGTCACAACTTCGTAAATTAATAAAAAAAAAACGAAACCGAAATAAGGTTAGCTTTAAAGGTTAAAGCTAAATATTTTGCTGAAGCACCTTTACATCCTCAAGCTCTGTCAAGTGGATGGAGACCGCAACATTTTCAGGTTTCTCCAGAATATTTGATTGGGTTCAAGCTCAGGCTGTGTCTGGGCCACTCGAGGACATTCACAGAGTTGTCTATAAGTCACTCTTGCTGTGTGCTTAGGGTTATTGTTCTGTTGGAAGGTGAACCTTCTGCCCATTCTGAGGTTCTGAATGCTTTCATTAAGGCTATCTCAATTTTTGGTGCATTGAGCTTTTCTTCTAATCTGACGAGTCCCTCAGTCCCTGCCACTGAAAAACAAACCGACAGCATGAGGCTGCTACCAGCACACACTTTACTTTTGGGATGGTACTCAGCAGGTGATGAGCAGTGCCTGGTTTCCTTCAAACATGATGTTTTGAATTGAGGTTCATCAGACCAGAGAATCCTGTTTCTCAGAGTCTGAGGGTAATTAAGGTGCTTTTTTTGTAAATTCCAAGTGTGTTTTCGTGTGTCTTAACTGAAGAGAGGATTGAGTCTTGCCAAACCGCCATAAAGCCCAAATCGATGGAGTGTTGCAGTGATATTTGTCCTCCTCTAGATTTCTCCCATCTCCACATATGATCATAGAGCTCAACTAGAGTGACCATCAGCTTCTTGTCACCACAATAACCAAAGCCCTTCTCCATCAGTTGCTCAGTTTGGCCAGGAGGCTAGCTCTATGAAGAGTCCTGGTTGTTTCAGACTTCTTGCATTAAGGGTAACAGAGAATACATGCTTCTGTGAACCTTCAATGCAACATAATTTTTTCGGAGCTCTTCCCCAGATCTGTGGCTGAACAAACATGTTCTGAGCTCTACAGCAGTTCTTTTGAAATCAGGGCTGATTTTGCTTGATCTGCATTACAGTGTTAGACCTTTTATTTAAGATGTGTGTGCATTATCAGATTCATACCCATTCAATTGGATGGCACAGTGTACTTCATCAAGTGGTTAGTGACATTTACTACAAGCATATGAAGCCTGAGCTAAATTTTAACTGGCCCAGATAGGTAGTGACTACTACGCAATGGAATATTTAAATTTGTATTGTAATACATTGGCCGAAGAGTAAAAACATGTTTTTTTGCTCTCATTATGAGGTTTTTTTTGGAGTATAGATTGATGCTAGAAAAAAGTAATTTAAAGCAGGTTAGCATAATGCAGCAATATACCAAACGTGAGGAAAATTTGGCAAGGGCACTGGATGTGTGTGTGTGTGTGTTGTGTATAGGCTTAAATATATATATATATAGATATGAATATCTATAGATCAACGTCCGCCAATGTTGTCCAACAAACCAATACATATTAAAGGCTATGAAAACAAATAAAGTGAATGTAACCATGTAAGCCTTTATGTTATGTGCAAAAAAGGGTTAAAATCACATTTCATTGTAACATTGCAATCTAAAAACAGAAATAAGGCTTTTAAAGCAGAAGTTAAATTAATTAAACTAAAAATGAAAATAAATGAGAATAAAAGCACAGAGTTGTGTTAGGCTATTTTGATTACCCTATTACAGTCAGTCAGTGCTATCATAAAAATAGACCTAATTGTAGGTTTAAAATTTTACATGTCACATTTATTGTCCAACTACAAATATTTCAGCGAAATGTATATTTTAGCCAGAATTATTGCTATTTAATTGAGCTCTGTCAGTTTCAGTTTGACAGAAAAAATGGAAATATTTCCATGGCTTTATAACATTTAAAGATGGAGAATATACCTGTGAAATGTAAGTTATGCATTCAGGAAGACAGCACATCTCAAACACATTAAACAGCGCGAGTAGCCTGTCTCTGTCAGCAGCACACACAGCCTTTCTGTCAGAGCATATGACAGGCCGAGCCGCTTAAACTAATATGCCAAACGAAACTATAACCTATGTCTTACTAGTTTTAAAGGCCTTAATATGAAGCTTGTCACATGTTTAGAACAAATTGGATTATGCACTTTATCCGCAGCAGCTCAGTCTGTGTCCTCTACTATATTTTCAGATGCGCTCATATCAAACTACTCTATATCGATATAAACGGTATTGCCTCACATCAAATCGCTTGTAAAGAAAATATCGATATATCGTACAAACTCGATATACCGCCAAGCCCTACCTTGGAGTGGGGACTTTAAAGTGAGCAGGGCACGTGCGTGCCATTATGTAGTCGTTTGGAATGCACTTGGCAAAGGGAGCGACGTAATTTCCTCATTATCTTCAGCGGCATGTTCCCTTTGCCAAGTGCATTCCAAATGACTATATAATGGCACGCACGTGCCCTGCTCACTCCAAAGTCCCCACTCCAAGAGGATAGGGATGATCACTTCCATTTGGAATTTGCCTCGTGAACTGTTCGGTACCGATACTCGTACCGGCACACCCCTATAGTTTCCATCCACCACTATATAAGTTTACCCAACTATGATGACTTCTGCTTCTGAGAAGCCCAGAAATGTGAAAATTTGGATGTATCATGTTTTAGTTATTGACATGGCATTACATGACACTAGCTGACATTTACATGTGCCATTTACCCGCAGGTCCTCCGGAGTATGTGGAATGGCAATCTCTGCTGCTGCATGGCCGGGGGCACAAAACACTTGATCGATTTAATATCGAGACAGTGACGGATGAATTTCTGCTGACAACATTCGGCTTCCCACGTGAGTTAATTTATAAGCTAGTGGAACTGCTAATGGACAGCTTATTGAGACGGACACAGAGATCCCGAGCCATCAGCTCAGATGTTCAGATACTCGCAGCCCTGGGATTCTACTCAACCGGGTCCTTCCAGAGCAAGATGGGAGATGCAATCGGCATCAGCCAGGCCTCCATGAGCCAGTGTGTTTCTAACGTCACTAAAGGTCTGATTGAGAAAGCACCAGAGTTTATCGGCTTCACTAGGGAAGAGGCCACCAGGCAGCAGTCTAAAGAGGAGTTTAACCGAATAGCAGAAATTCCTAATGTCTTGGGAGTAGTGGACTGTGCGCATATAGCCATTAAAGCTCCCAATGCAGATGACTCTTCCTATGTAAATAAAAAAGGATTTCACTCAATCAATTGCCAATTAGTATGCGATGCCAGAGAACTGCTGCTGAGCGCTGAGACACATTGGCCAGGTAGTCTGACAGATAGAACTGTCTTTAAGCAATCCAGTGTGGCAAAGCTGTTTGAAGAGCAAGACAGTGACGAAGGTTGGCTTTTAGGTGAGACACAGAGTTTGGTTGCTGTAGTGACTTTTCTTAACATTGCCAAAGAATCCTGTGAAAATTTCAATATGTTTTCTGTCTTTCGCCTCCAGGTGACAATCGTTACCCTCTAAAAAAGTGGCTGATGACTCCAGTGCAGGATCCGGAGTCCCCTGCTGACTACCGCTATAACCTGGCTCACACAACGACACACGAGATTGTGGACCGCACATTCAGAGCCATTCAGACACGTTTCCGGTGCCTGGATGGGGCAAAAGGTTACCTGCAGTATTCCCCAGAGAAATGCTCACATATCATCCAGGCCTGCTGTGTGCTACATAACATTTCTCTCCAGTCTGGCCTTGATGCCTGGACTTTTGAGAGGACTGAGGCCACAGACCAATCGGGAGGATATTGATCCCACTGACACTGTCGACCCAGAGGCTCTCAGAGTTCGACAGGAACACATCCAAAATCGTTTCAGCTAAGATGGAATACGGAATTCAACATTTACTTTTTTTTAAAGATACACATGCTATTGTCTTCCTGTATGCTAACATTTTGTTAAGGAATATATATAAAAAAAACTATTCTGTCACTTAATCATAATTTCATAATTTAGCCTACTCAAGCTCAGGTTGTTCCAAACTCACAAGACTATATTTCTTCTGTGGAAAATAAAAGATCATATTTTGGTCACCAGCAATTTCATTGTAAAGCAAGTAAGTTAAGTAAATAAATGAAGAAATCAAACGTAGAGATTTTTCTCAAAATATCTGCCTTGAGGTTCCAAGCAAGAAAAAAAAAGAAAGTCAAGGTTTTAGAATGACTAAGTGAATGATGATGGGTGAATTATCCCTTTATGAATGTGATGTTTGTCACTTTTTATTGGTCCCGTGAACACAAAAACTGCAAAGCTAGAGTTTATTTTTAAATTAGTGTTTTCAAATACTTTAGGAATGAGATATGAAAATGGACAGGGTCTTTTATTACAAGTTACTATCATTTTAATTTAGTTGTTTTTTATACAGTATTTTACTGAAAACTGATAGACCTGTAAAATTATTTAAACAATAAATTACACCTCAACAGTAGATGTGTCTGTTTATATCTCTGCCAAGTGCATTATTTGTTTCAAAACTTGAATTCGACAGGAACAACTGACTTTCCAAACATGCCAAACCTCTTGCTATTTATGAACTTTCACATTTGTTAATTTTGTTTAGTTCATATCATCAGCAGTGTTGGGAGTAACGCGTAACAAAAGTAATGCATTACAATAACTGATTACTTTTTGCTGTAACGCAGAAGTGTAAGGCATTACTAATCAATTTTCAGAAATATTTTACTCTGTACATTATCAGTAACGCTTGCGTTACAACACACTTTTAGCCCAAAATTTAATTGTTCAAAGAAAAAAAATAAAACAGCAAGACCGCGAGACATTAAAAAATAAAAAATGCCGCAAGTTCTATTTCCTGTTCGTGGTCAGTCAATAGCGGGTCCATAGTGTGGTGTAGGTGTAAATTAAAAGATATTTTGTATGGCATTAGAGTTACATATGTCAGTTGGGTCTATATGACTAGACCGAAGCTATTCACAGATATTGACAGATAATCTCTTTACCTCTACCATACTTTTAACAGAGTTGGATCGTTTGTGATTCTGGTTGTCATCCTTTCTTGCATTGTCTTGAGCCTTCACTCCAATTATAAGCTATATTGTTAGTAGCCTGGATAGCCCACAGTCATTATGCTACACCATATATCCTCTACTGGATATAAAATGCTCTGCAGTACATTTTGTCATTTTAGAATGTTAAGCTCTACTTCTGTAGTTATTTTGGTGAAAGTAACTCAAAAGTAATACAGGAGTCATGTAACGCATTACAGTTCTGAGACAGTAATATTGTAAGGTAAGAAATTACTTTTAAATAACAGTAACAAGTAATCCATAATGCATTACAGTTTGGAAGTAACTTGCACAACACTGATCATCAATAATGCTTATACCTAATAGGAGTTTCGTCTCACAGGTCTCTACTGCCATGTTGAAAAAAACTGCATATGCTGGTTAAGTATGTTTTGACGCTGGGATGCTGGTTTAAGCTGGTCCTTTGGTGGTTTAAGCTGGTCCTTTGCTGGTTTAAACTAGTCCCTTGCCAAAGGACCAGTTTAAACCAGCATCCCAGCGTCAAAACATACCTAACCAGCATATGCTGTTTTTTTTCAACAGGGTGGTGCTCTGTAATCTGAGTAAAAGATATAACAGGGCAAAAATATAAAGCTTTAATTTTAGCCCGGGTTAATGAATGGTTTTGTTGGCGGAAAGAGCTAGTGGTCTCTGCTGCTCCGGAGGCTCGACTGTCAAAGGCGATAAATCAGCTGGTCGTTTAATGAGTCTCGCAGTCGAGCCCCGGTTATGAATGTGTGTAATAAGAAGAGAGACCACGCTGAACAATGACGTGCTGTCCGCAGTGTGTGTGTGGTGTGTGTGGTGTGTGTGTGTGTGCACCTGGTATTCATCACGTTATGGGGACCAAATGTCCCCAAGGATGTAATACCAGTATACATTTTGAAACTTATCATGTTGGTGGACATTTTTGAGGTCCCATGAGGGAAAACAAGCTTATAAATCATACAAATGAGTTTTTTTGAAGCAAAGTAAAAAGCACAAAGGTTTTGGTTTGGGGTAGGGTTAGGGGTAGGGTTGGTGTAGGACAACAGAATATACGGTCTGTACAGTATAAAAAACATTACACCTATGGAGAGTCCCCTAAAAAAAAAACCATAGAAACCAACATGTGTGTGTGTGTGTGTGTGTCGCGCTGTTTCTAATGTCATTACTAAAAGCAGACAGACGGAGAGCGCAGGAGCAGCAGAGTCTGCAGCATATGAACTCCACGAGTCTCCACTGGAACACAGAGTCAAGCACTGTTCGCATTTTTAACAACTTTGGGGAGCAAAGTAAGTATTTCTGGGGAACTTTGTTTCATTCTTTAACACAGTGCCTTGTATTTTAACTTTGTATCATGCTCAGAGTTGCATCACTGCACTGCCGCATTTATCTATCATCTTTATCGTAGCGGAAGTGCAGTCAAGCGTAACCCGAGAAAAAGCACCTGTTACAAACAGTAGCTGCGGTCTTTTATTTGGCCTACCTCTAAGACTGTTATTATTATATTCAGATATAATATTATCCACAGTGATCATGTCAGAATCTGTACGGAAGATGTTGAGGGCGAAGCTCGTGGTGCTGGGAAGAGATAACTGTGGGAAGACAGGTAACACTGCTGTGTTTTCTGGGAGGTTTAATGACTATTGTTGGGTCTCGATGACTCTAACTTGTCTGTTTTTCTCTTTTGAACTCCAGCTCTGTGTGTCAGATTTATCACCAGACGTTTCATTGGAGAGTATGAACATAAAAGGGGTAACACAAATGAAATACAAACAAAACTGCTGTAAAGCTGTTTTCATGCTCTAAACATTTGTGCAAATGCATTGTAGACAAGTAATCTGCATCATATGACATGCCATATACTTTTTGTGTCTCTTAGAGGTCACCTACAGATGTCAGAAAATTGTGGACAAGGAGACGATTGAGTTGGAGATTTTAGACACTGTTAATAAGGTACAGAGTGCCGAGATTTTAGGCTGATGATAAACAGGGCAACTTTGGGAAATATTGCTGTCAACGGGCAACCAGGTGAGACACAGGGCCCACAACCGATCTAAAATATCCAGATAGAAATTTGTTACCCATTCTCAATGGCAAAGTGCCCATGCAACATTGCTCAAAAAAGTTGCTCTGTGTATCATCAGCCTGTTGTTGTGTTGTATTTTGGCTCTCATTTCTTTGTCGCTGTGCATCTGCCGCCGTGCTGTTTCACACTCATAGTTATCCACAGACTCAAAGAAAGACAGCAGGATGATCTTGCCTTGTCAAACGGCTGATGAGACACAGGACTCTCTGAACCATTCCATTCCTTTCATGTCTACTGTGCTGAATCTCAGGCTGGTGGAGTGGCTTTAACAGCCCGCCTGCCATTGATTATGTTACACAGTAGAGCAGCACTTGTTAATTCATAGGATTAGGCTGAAGCTTTACCATCTGTGTGAATGCAGTATAGCAGTTCTGATGTTTTGGATGACTTTGATACACCCAGTGTAGGTCTTGGAGCCTGAACTAATGCGCTGATGATATTAATCAGGTGTGTTTAAAAAGGATTAGCTCACCCAAAAATGAAAATTCGTCACGTCATGCCGTTCAAAACTGTCTATGGCTTTCTTTCCTCTGCTGAGTACAAAGAATCTCTGTCAGCACATTGAAACATTGTATGGCTATTTTTGTCTATATACCATGAAAGTCAGTGGGGTTTCATTTTTGGGAAAACTATGCTTTTAAATAATGGAGACATCCAAAATGTGCAGTGCTGTGACTCGAGGACCATGATTAAGAACGACTGCATTTGAGAAGCAGGAGGTTTTGGTTGTGTGGATTTCATTTTACATCCCTTGTGCTCCAGAATTGCCTTAAGAATCAGATCTTTGAAAGTCTAGATGTGCATCACGTCTATCCTCACAGATCTGTTTGTTTTTAGGAATGTGTAGGTCCTGCGGCGTCCTCTCTGGAGAGTTCCATTAAATGGGGTGATGGGTTTCTCATTATGTACTCTGTGACGGATCGCAGCAGTTTTGAGGCTGTGTCGCGCCTGAAGAGACTGATTGACCACGTTAAACAAACGCTTGGTAAGGCTAAGACTCGATCAGACTGTTCTGCTATTAGTGCTACTGCGAGTAGTCATGTTTATGTATATGGCCCCTCCAACTAGCGAATAGCGCTGTTATCCATCAGTGTGACTCAGCCTGCCTTAATTGGTCTCAGTTCAGAGATTTCACCTCAGGCATGAACTCTTAATATAGTACAATGCAGCCTGTGATTGTAAGATTGTAAATGACAGATAGATATGTGGAAAGAGAAAGTATCACAACACTGCACTCTTTTATTATGCCATCCATCTCCAGGTACTGTCATTTTAATGGCAGTCTGTTCTTCTTCAGAGACACAGCATCCATTACATCATTCTGTGTCTGTGTGTGCGTATGTGTCTTCCAGGTATTCCAACAGTCATCGTTGCCAACAAATGCGACATGGAGAACGGCCGTGTGGTGAGGACAGATGAGGGACAGGCTTTAGCCTCAAACCTGAGGTCAGTACGCTTTGCTTTTATTGATAACTCCACAGCTATAAGTGATAGTATGAAATAAATACAAATATAAGTTCATTTAACAGAAGCGTTTAACCTAGATGCATAAATGGAGGGGTCAATTCACCTAGGTGGGTTGGAATATTGTTTTTCCAATAAAATAATTGAATTCTTTGGCAAAGGATGGTCACACCAAATGTTGATTTAATTTAGTTAATAGAAGTTAATTAATAAAAAAAAATCAATTTATGACATTATTTTTGACAGCATCCTTTTTACAGCATTTTTACACAAGTGCCTAAAACTTTTCACAGTACTGTAGCTTTGCAGGGAGGTCTCTTGAAGCATCTTGGAGACGTTGCCACAGTTCTTCTGGATTGAGTCCGTCTCAGTTTGTTCCGTTTCTTCATGTTTTTTCAGACGGACTGATGATGATCAGATCAGATCTCTGTGTGGAGCACTGGCTGCTGTCAGACTCTTTGTGCAAACAAAAATCTCACTGGATCATTACAATTAAAGGCAAAATTAATGCTTGAAAACGTAAACTGATATTTCCTCCTGGAACACTACAGCAAAAGATAGAAATAACTGACTTGAAACCTTTTTTTCTTAATAATTTTGACCACCACTGCATATTTAATTACTCAATTTCAAAAATTAAAAAAGCTATTTATTTACTACATGATTTTGTCCTAATTGTATTATTATTATTATCCATCTTTATCAAAAATTGTGATTTATTCACTTCACTACCAGTCAAATTTTGAAGGCACTGAGATGATTTTCAATTTCAATCACTTAATATTTTGAATTTGAAGGCGTTGCTGTGTGTTAAAGTCAGGGTTTCACTGGTTGTGTAGGTGCAGTTTCTTTGAGCTGTCTGTGGCAGAGGACGCTTCAGCAGTGGAAGCCGCGTTCGGGCAGCTGGTGCGTGAAGTGCGTCAGGAGTTTCAGCGCCACCTGCTGGCTATGGACAAGCGCTCACGGATGCTGCAGATGAGACATGCCCTCAAAAACAAGCTCACGCGGAGTAAAACCATGCAGTGGTGACCAGGAAGAGTAAACTCAGTTCAGACATGACTACAGTAGTGCTGTATCCTGGCATAACAACCTTTCAGAGAACAACAAGTGCCTTATGGATTTACAAATAGTGTCATGGACATTGTTATGCGTGTATGACAGACAGCATAAAGCAGCAAAAAGCAGTGTTTTTAAAGGTGCACTGGCTCCCTTAAAACATTCCCTTTCATTGTTTGGACAAACAGGTAGTCTCACCTCAAACTTTTGCAACTGAATGTGCCAGAAGCTGACATGCTGGACCAACAAACAGAACAAAGTTGAGATTCTACAGTAAGCCAACCTCTCTGTGCATTAAACCGTTTTACTATAAAGTATTTCATCATTTAAAATGGATCCATTTGACCACTTGAGAGCAGTATACCTCTTCTTTTGCATCAATTTCACTGTAAATGATGCCATTCCAGTGCAACATTCATTCTGTATTTAAAATGAGAAGTCATAAATGCTTATTTATAGGCACCACATTTATTCTGATAGACTGCGCTTGTCTAGTATGATTAAGTCATGCTTAAAATGGCAGATGATCTGTCTTCTGACTTGGTATTTTGATGCTCTTTTGATCCAATTTCATTCTCACGTGCCTCTATGAGATTGAAATGTCATGAGGGAACAGAACCAATTATATGGTGTTTTTCTATTTTACACAGCTGTTTTTAGACTCACATTCTGGCTTTGTGCACAATCCACTTTGTGGAGTAAAATGTTTCCAAAATGGGTTACAGGACAGTGTATCATAATGCTAAACTTTGTATTATTAATTGTGCATGTATTGGTTAAATGTTCATTAGTACGGAAGTGTTAATATCCATTTGCTGCCTCAATGTAAAACAGATCTAGAGAGAAAAAAAGACTACTTAATTTAGTTTTATTTAGCAAAAATGGTAAAAATAAATAAATACAAATTGATCAAATGCTCCAGTAATATCCAGCCTCCTCAACAGAAAGAATTCATTAAGTTATATATTTAAATAACTTACACATGGACTTCTATGAGAAAAGGTAAACAGACATCAGGCAACACACAAGATTAAGAAACAAAATGTAGAAAAGTAAAATGAAACAAAAGAGCAATACGCATCCCTTTTAAAAACTATTATGAAAGAATCTAGACACTTTTTATACAACAAATCGATGTAAATTGTGTTCTCAATTTATAGTTAAGGACATTAGATTAAGCACTGATATTTTCACGTTGCAATAATCTATCCTTGATTTTTCTTTAGGGTTTCATCAACCTGAATGAGGTAACAGCATGAGGTGTAAGAATGCGAATCTTCATAACTATGCGTATCTTGAAAACGTGAACAAAAGCCTGAGCTCTCGGTAAACACTATTAATATCTGAGGAGATCAGATTTCACACTTCAGGACACAATACCCAATTCTCATGTGTAAGGAACATGAATGAGGAGACACATTAGATTCTTATCTATCTCATCAGAGAACATCTGTCAGTTCTAACCACAGCTGGCCTCAGGATTCTTGGCCCTAAAGGACGAGAGATGACATTTGCTAATGTCACATCTGATGAGCATTTATGTAAGGGCTCTCTTCCCTTTTCTTTCTTTTTTTCCAATACACCAGAAAACCTGACATACCATTAAACCACCAGACAGAACGCAGCTTCTCTACATGTCACTTTGGAATTTTCGCAATTGTGATGAAATATGTTTTCGTTTTAGCTTCTATCAGACAAAATGTGTGAATACTTCTGTGATTGTTGAAAACTTTTGAAAACGCAGATGCGATATGAGGATCATCAGACTGGGATGGAATCCTTTAACTAAAAGTAAAGTTTTTCATAAACCGTTTCATAAAAAGGTGAACGAATATACCAGCAATTTATTTCGTGTTTTGATATAAGACTTGAGCACTTTAGAGTGTATTCTTATGTGTAGAGGTCAGATTCACTATAGGCAGCACAGGCACTGTCCTCACTAACACAACCTGAATGATCACACACTAGATGATAAAGTAGGTTGTTTCCGAAAAGGGAAAAATACGCACTTGTTTTGCTGACAACTGACACTAGGACACCGACACTACGCTGAAACAGCCTAACATAGTCTATAGAACTTAAGGCAACCAATACACAGAGGCTACAGCAGGCCAGAGCTGCATGTTTAGCATTGAAAACACTGACAAACCTGAAATGAAGATATAAACACTAGATATGTCTTTTATCAAAAGCGTGTTTGACACCACCGTGTTTCTGGATTATTTCTTGTGCTTTTTTTATACACTATGTAAGTGTCATCTTGGCACATGATACAGTGTTCAAGCTACCGCGGCTGTATCTCAGGTGTTAGAAACTGGTCTGGTGTGTTTGTCTGTGCTTGTTCGTGTGCAGTCACACACTGTGAAATACACAGTGGTGAGACAGCGCCGATATGGTAAATAAAGCGATAACAGAAGAGCCCCTAGGAGACACTGGTAGAAGTAGTTGTGCTAGGCACGTATAACGTCTGCCGAGTTGTGCTTTTGGACAGGTTTACAGTGAACAGTGTAGTAAAGTGTGTTAAAACGATACAGAACAGAAGCCCTTAAATTGGCCCACAAGCATAACGTTACTGGCATAGCAGTTTCATGGGATATTTCTGACTGCACGATTCCTCCCAAGTCGTTGGACAAGGCATGAGACCCCTGCTACAGTCTGGGTAAACAAAAAAATCCTCTGGATGTGGAAATGGCGCGAGAGCAATGTAAGAGACAGCTCAGATCATTCCCTTCTGTGACAGCGCCTGAACCGTGCGCTCAGTAAATCACATCTGTTCAGTAGATAAGGCATGGTCAGAATTCATTTTCACAGACACTTCAGGACTGACACTACAATCCTATTCTACACCTTAAATATCATTTCTGTCCGAGTAACTTAAAAGCTAGATGTCCCTGTGGTAAAAAAAAAAAAAAAAAAAAAACATCGATTCATTTGGCGACACAGAATCTAACGGAATATTTTTGTAAGAAAAGAAGAAAATTATAAATAAGGTCATGTGTAAAAAATAGCAAAATATATTTACAGAAATGTTCCGGTTTTTAAAAACACCACAAAATAGACAAATGCAAATGATACTAGTTAAACCTCCAGAAGAACGCCTGGAAGACCTGCATTTCTGTCAGTGTGTGATAAAGAACCTGTGTTTGCGCTCCAAGTTCCGTCCTGGAGACACAACAACTGAAAACAAGACGAAACAACTGCACCTCGGTTGTGTTTCACAGACAAAACGGACGCTGAACTCCTCAACACGTCATATCTTATGTCTTAGATCAGAGCTACAGGACCTGATAGGAAGCTGCACTACTCATCTAGCAGGACGAGATCTTCACCCCGATCCAGCCTTCAGAAGCTTTCCCACTCAGAGGTGCTATGGCAACTGTATCAGGCACACAATGGTGTGATATCTTTAAATTTTATTACTCTTTTCTATATCATTATTCTTTGTAGAAATCTTTTCGGTGTGCATACGTGAGCATACACATTGCTGGTACTTTAGGAACCTTCTTCCTGCATGTAGTAAATGGCACTATGGATTTTCTTTCCCTCATAGATACTAGAGATGAAACGACAACACGAAACAACAACACTGTTAACTGGCACGCTTTAGGCCCCAACTGTGGCGGGGTAGTCAATGCTATTTCACCCCCTCTGTCACTTCTGTAAGGGGTACGATTGAGCCGAGGAGAGCCTGTGGGATGACACTGAGGTCGCTGTTGTTTTTGTGTTTTTTTGTATTCTCCTCCCCTGTGGACACGGTTCCGTTGGTACTGAGAACCGCCTGGTTGCTGCTGCTATTGCTGAAGACTACAGCGTTTGCATTTGTGGGTTCGCTCTTGATTCTGGACGTGCTGTTGATTTGTGCGCTCTCCTCACTGCACTCATCGCTCTTTGCACATGCAGCCTCTGGGTTGTTATTCATGGCGATCTGCTTTAAGGTATCGCTCATGTTTGTGAGGGTGCTAATTATCACCGTAGCTTCTGAGGAGCTTGTTGGGGCATTTGTGTTGTTGTTTGTGTCTGTGGTGACCGCACTGGAGCTGCTGGGTTTGGAAGCTCCATTGTGGGAGGTTTCTCCGTTAGCCATGGCCCCAGGGCAGATGAAGGGAGACAACTGGATCCCTTTGATCAGATGCACCAGCCCTCTCATTTTCTCAAGCGAAGCCTCCATCTCTCTCTGCTGGGCCAGTACGCTGTTCTTGCTGTCCATACATCTCTGTGCAGGGAGAGTGGACACAGTGCTGCTCAATCATGCAACCAAAATCTCATCATTATATAGTTATGGAATAGTGGCTTCTGGAGGTATGGGATAATAAATGAATGCATCAGTTAGATTTGTAATTTCAGTGGTATGACTCGTGGCACAGATCAAAAGCGGATGTGAGCTTAAGAATTCTCTCACTGTTATAGAGTTGCTGAGTTGTCCGATTCTGTGCTCCAGTGTCTCTCTCTCCTGCCGCAGCTCTGTGCTCCATCTCTTCAGACGATCTTTCTCTCCCTCTTTAGCTGTAGGGAAATGAGTGTATGTTTAAATCTCAACTGAACGCAAAAGTCGGGTTCTGGAAGTAAAAATCCCATTCATTTTCCCCACAGAGAACTTGATTTTTAACAATTCTGTAGAACCCTTTTTGAAACAGATCTACCATGAGAGCAGAGGTTATTAAGCAATTGTGGAGGCTTCTGTTGGAGCCAACCGTCGGCACAGTCAGGGGGATCAGAGAATGGGTTGGGGACCTTTTTCACACATTTGTCCATCTTGGTTGATGTTCATTTATAAATATGCTCATGTTCATTGTCAGAAAATGTTAATTCTTAATGATACGACATAATATTAATGTAGTACCGTATCATTAAGAATTAATATCTAATATTAAAAATTAAAATAGAAAATTACAAACTGTTGCTATAGTTTACAGTTGAATAGGGTTAACTTTATCATTCAACTGAACTGGGCATTTGCATTTGAGACACTTATGTTTTTTTCTCGTTCCATGCATGTTCTTGAAAAAGCTGGGTTTTCTGGCATAATTACTCAACTGTAAATGGTATGACCAATATTACAATTCAAAATCAGTCAGCTATTGAAAAGTTTGTTCATATTTACAAGCAAAGCTTCATATTACATGTAGGCTACTTTCTACAACGCCTGTGTTTGTTGTTTTATTTGCAACATTTTGAACATAATTATAGGGAGGTATGATAGTAAAAGCAAATCAAATACGAAGAAAAACAGGAATAAAAAAAAAAGTCAAATCTTGATAAGCAAATAGCATATTATACTTCTGTCCGTGTCTCTCGCTGTATGTCAGCTTTTCCTTAAGTGCTATCTACTGTCAGAGTGTGAAATTGCATTTTCATCTGCCATTTTGTTTTGCATGGTCTGCACATACAAATCGCATATGAAAATTGGACCGAGTTTGCATGCCAAACATTCTAATAGGTGTTGACTGTGGACAGGCCTTGGGTCAATATAATTTCAAACTTTGAACTAACAAATGGTCATTTAGGCTAAATACACTGCCATCTAAAGTGGTATATTGTACCACGGTTATTATTTGATTGCATAATTTGCAATGCTTCAAAAGATTGCAGTTCATGTAGTTCATAAAAAGATTTCCTCCTGATTGTCATATACTATTTCTGCTTTTCTCAAAGTGTGCAATATCATGGTTCATCTCAGCGCTGGTTGGTTTGGATTATGACTTGAAGAATTAAGTCAGTTTTTCCAAAGATCCTGATGCATTTCATAGGAAACTCGTAACAAGAGACTTTGTTCCAATTTAAACGCTAAATATAGTTTTAAGTAATCTTACATCACCATTCTGTCATTGCAGGTTCACTGTTCAAGCATTAATTATATGTGAAACTCCTAACCTGCTTTATAGGAGATGTAGGAATGGACAATAGCAAGAGTCCCTGGCCACTCAATGGCATCTTCCTTCTGCAGAATCTGAAGAAAACATGTAACTGAATGGTACTGAAATACACAACTGTTCACAGGCTGCATTCAAAGCAATATACACACAAAAACAAACACTCAAAATAAACGTGAAAATGAATTAATCGTAGTGAAAACAAATGAAGTGGAAAGAAATGAGGCTATCTAAACTTACAAAGTTTTGAGCAGTCTTGATGTAAATTTCAGTTTTTCAGTATTTGGAATAAATATTAGGTCCTGCATCAATTTCTCCCTACTTCAGATGTCTTAAGCAGCAGAATTGTGGGCTCATGCCTCTGGTTTTGGCATTTTAGGCAGAGCTGCGTGACGCCCAGATGAGCAAGTATCGCATACAAGATGCTGCCTACAGCAGCCACTAAATACTCACTTGTCAATCAAAACCTCATACTTACAGTCTCTATTCTAATCTGCACTAGTTTTTAAATAGAGCATTTCTGGTTGATCGGAGTAAAATAGCAGCCTCTTTGTCCTCAATTTTTGTCCAATTTTGCTCTGAAATTACAATGCCATTAATATTAAAAGCCTCTATATTGAACGAATGTAACCTGAAAGAGTTAAGAGAACTCTATACAGACTGTCTACTTTGTAAGACCAGTGACAAAAGTGAAACATGACATGGTACAAAAAATGAAATGAGTTACGAGTGTGAGAGTGAATGGCAATGAATCTCTCAGTTACCTGAGACTCTTAATTCACCTCCGATACCACTATGTGTCGCTGGTGAGCACGGTGAACAGTGGGATAGGGAAGTCTGAATTGTGTCTCAGTAACTGTAGTGGACTATCACAGCTACTTACATCCCCTGCTGAGCTGGGGCTGGGTGAGGGTGAATGTGATGGAAGGGTGAGTGAAAGGGCAGGGGAGAATGGGCTGCCCGCGGTGGGCCGCTGTAGGTCTGGGGAGGAAGAATGATGGCTGCTGGTGGTTGGGGGGAGGGGCCCCCGCTCCACAATACTGCAGTTTTTAGAAAGGCGACCTGGGTGAGATGAAACAAAGGACAAACAAAACACAAAAGAAAAGAAAAGGAAAAGGAAGACATAACATTGGTGTAGCATACCTCTGACAAGCTGTCCTCATTGGCTAGGGTAGCAGGAAGGAGTGGGTGGGGGTGGTGTGATGGAGTTTGGGAGGGAGAGAGCAACGTTAGATCACAAAAGGAAGCATTGCATGCTGGGTAACAACACATTCTGCAAAAGCTGGCCTCAAATCAGCTGATAAAGGCAGATGGGGATAAGAAATGCCAATAACAAAGAAGGATCAGAGGGCAATGATTCAAAGAAGCTTATCAGGCATCAAGAAGCTTATTTTCATCTACAGCTAACACAGATGCTGTCAAATGTTAAGACGAGCCTTTAAGTGAATATGCAGCATCATATATCAACAGATTTGCACATTTATGTGTGCACTGAGCATTAACAGAACAAGTATGGATGTCCTTTATCAACAAGTACTAAAAGCACTATTACATTACCCAGGGTAGCAAAGTTTCAACATCATATAAATTTTTTTTAAGTGAGCTCTAATCATTTTACACATAGACACAAGTCAAGATCTAAATACAACTAAACAATATAGCTGATAATATGACTTGGCAGAAGACTTTGTCCCAAATGTGTTAGAAATCTATAAACAGAAATATTTCCTTTAGCTTCTCAACAAACACAGAAAAGTTACTGGAGAAGGAGGCTTTTAAACAGCCTTCAAACAAATAAATGAACTGAGACAGGAACTGTTTAATCCAAAAAAATCAAGAAGCATAAATTTGGCAAGCTATTCTGATTCTGTCTTTGATCACATTAATACTCGCATACTTCACTTTCTGACAGATATTTGTCTCAAGCCACTTACAGCTTCGGTTCTTTCAGGATGTAAGTTACAGGGATAGATTACCATAAGATGAAAACTCATCACGTCATCATTTACTCACCATCGTGTTAAAAGAAGACATTTTGAAGAATGTCTCAGTTTTTTCGGTCCACACATTGAAAGTCAGGAGGTCCAATGCTGTTTAAGACATCTCTGACTTTCCATTATATGGACAAAAACAACTGAAAAATTCTTCAAAATAGGGATGTAACGGTATGAAAATTTCTTATCACGATTATAGTGACCAAAATGATCACGGTTATCAGTATTATCACGGTATTGTTCAAATGTGCTGGAGATGTTCAAAAAGTACCGACACATAAATCACTTCACCAAGTTTTATATTTAAAATCAACAAACAACAAATAAAATGATTTTTGTTTGCATAATCACTAAAACAATAACATTACCAATGATGTTTGGATTTTAAATGACAACTTGACTGAACAGTTTATAGCATGTTGAAATATCTAATGTAAATTTTCAAATAAAGCTTTGAAAAAGTTTCATAAGGTAAACCTCACATTTCAGCCTTTAAATAAAGAAAAGATATGTCAAAATGATAATTGATTAATAAATGATTATATGTATTTTATCTGCTCCATAAATAATTCTAGATACCTTATCTGAATTGTTTAAATGTGTAGAATCCACATAAGCTTGTTTTTCATCAACCGGTCAAAATTTACAGCAGGGCATGCAAATTCGGTCAGTTTTTGGCCAGACAGAAACTGCACACAGACTGAATGTAAATATAGGTGTCTGTAAATCCACTCGCTGACAGCAGGTGGTGCTGATGGAAAAGCTGAATTAGAGCTGTTTCCTTTAACCTTCCATAGGACCAAGCAGTAATTGCGATTAAGAACACTTCCTTTAGGTATTACATGGAGCGAAGATGAAAACAAAATGCCATCGAATCGTTTCTGAAGACAGTCAGAACCTTCAGAGGTACATTCACATAATTCATTCATATATTCATTTGTATAATTCTTTTAAAACCTCCCAGCTTTTCCGCCCCGTTTTCACTCAAAACTAAACTACTCTGCATGCTGTGCGCATGTGAGACTGTTGCTTAAAACTGTGCTTTATGCTGGACAGTATTTATTTATCCACAGTTGTTCAAATCGTGGTAATCAAATACGCTTTTAATGATAATTAAAAGATGAAAAGGTAATACTAACCGTGGGGAATTTTATCATGATTTATCGTCAAACCGGTAATCGTTACATCCCTACTTCAAAATATCTTTGTGTTCCACAGAAGAAAGAAAGTCATACATGTTTGGAACAACAGATCAGGGTACTAATTAATGGCTACTTTCTTTCGGGGTGACATTTCAGAACTGGCCAAATCAAAAGTATCAAAAGATAACTTTGGCCAACTGTAATGTTGCGTTTTGAGTTTTTGTACTCGAGTCTGTCCAATACAAGTACTAATGGTACACTAATGATGCAGGATTGTCGCACCTTTAGGAGGTGCACAACACGCCTAATTGTAAATCTATAAAGCAGGCTGTGAACATTGTCTGAGTCTTTTACTAATGTATACACTTTTACAGCAGCCTGAAGACAGTCATTATCCCACTTAACACTGCTGGGTCATTTCTTTCTGCCTCACACATACCCTCCAGGGCCACTCCACAGCAGAGTGCCTGTAAGCACAGTACATAATCAAACAGTCTCAACAGACAAAAAGGTCAGACCTCTTTTGCTTAAACTCCACCCCTTTATTACAATCTACTGCAAACCCTCAATCAGATCTGCCTCCAATCCAATCAACAACCAATGCATAGAACCAAAGTCCCGTCCTATATCTTTTCTTTTCCGATAATCCGCTTCACTTAGATGTACGTCACAATAAGGAAAAAAATATTTGTTGCTCCATCTGTTGAATCGTGACTTTAAAGGGATAGTTCACCCAAAAATTCTGTCATTAATGCATCGTAATACTGTTGTGAATGTGCGTCTAAGTTTGACATGGAAGAGAAGAAATTGTTGAATAAATACTTTTTTTTTGTTTTCGCACAAAAATTATTCTCGTAGCTTCATAAAATTACGGTTGAACCACTGATGTCACATGGACTATTTTAACAATGTCCTTACTACCTTTCTGGGCCTTGAATGTGGTAATTACATCGCTGTCTATGGAGGGTCAGAAAGCTCTCGGATTTTATCAAAAATATCTTAGTTTGTGTTTCGAAGATGAACAAAGGTCTTACAGGTTTGGAGCGCCAATTTAATGACAGAATTTTCATTTTTCAGTGACTATCCCTTTAATGTCAGTAGCACAAATGGAGGAGAAGTTAAATCCCTAAAGTATGAGCAAAAGCAACAGTGATGCTTGCCTTAGCAAACACCTCTAACAACCTGTGATGTCTGCACTTGGATCTTTGCAAGCAGAGTATCTAATATAGGCACAGAAAGCTCACCTCTCTTCCTGCTGGACTGGTTTATGGAACTCAGATACGACACTGAGCTCTTCTTCCGCTGAAACACAGAAGCATGGATATGTAAATGTAATAATGGTTCATTCCATTGGATATTTCTAATCAGTTTGCACAGAACTGCTCTTGTTTAATGTGTGTGTTTGTTACCTCTGGTTCAAACATGGCTCCGCTATATATTGGATTTGCTGTTGTTCGTCTTTTGCGTTCCTGACGCCTGCTTTGAATCTCTACACAAACAAAGCACGAAAGGTCAATACACATGCATGCACACAAACAAACCCACACACAGACTCATTTCTTTCTCCTGACCTTCTAAATAGTCGCGCGTGACCAGTCCCAGAGACAACATGAAGGCCAATTTCTGTGGAAAGAATGAGTGCCATTATCATCATCATAATTTACATCACCATACTTATCATTATCGTCATTATAAACTGTGATGTAAACATAAGTGTATTTTACCAGAGGGCTCTCCTGATGTTTGGAGGAAGGAGAGTGTGTGTTGGTGGGGGCAGATGAAGATGGCGCATCTAAAGACAGTGGAGGTGAAGTGTGTGTAGGCGTGTCTGGAGAGATGAGCAATGACGTCTTTGGCTCTGTCCCATATTCCACTGCGCGTATCTGAAGCAGAAAGAAAGATTTATTAATACATACACTACAGTTTATTTAACAGTTTGTGGTCAGTAAAGAAGTTGTTTTAAATGTTTCTGAAAGAAGTCTCCTATGCTCACCATCAGGGCCGCATTAAGACTGCACTGGGCCCCGGGGCTATGACTTACTGCAGGGCCCCCCATCACAATAGTGATATACTGTATATAAAGCTTTAAATAGGATTTTTATCCCACATCAAAATTCTTGATGCACTGAAATTTCATAATATTTGTTACCAATTTCAATATCACAAAAAATAATACTAGCCTAAGTACAAATAAGCTTACTGAAGACAAGTAAACAGTCACAAATTAAGCTACAACACAACAAAGATCATAAGAAATTGGCCTACTTGAAAAACTTGAAAGCACTGAATAATATTATGATGTATAAAGAAAATTGAAAAATAGACTGAATGGTCTTCACTGTATATATTCAATATTCATTCATTCTTATTTATTTTACAAAAGTGATTCAGTCAAGGACAGTAAGTGATTTTCTTTCTGATGTTTGATTTACATTATCGACACAAATGGCAACAGCAGCTATATTAGGCTGCTTTGGAGGTATAGTTCACCCAAAATTAAAATTCTTTTGTTGTTCTAAACCTGTATGAGATTCCTTCTGCTGTTGAACACAAAAGAATATATTTGGAACAATATTGGTAACCAAACAGTTGCTGGGCCCTCATGACTTCCATATATGAAAAAGTACACTATTGGAGTCAATGGGGACTAGAAATTGGTTGCAATCATTTTTCAAAATATCTTCTATGTTGAGGCGAACAAAGAAATTCATAGAGGTTTAGAACAATTTGAGTTTAAGTATACGATGACAGGCTATCTTCATTTTTGGGTGAACTATCCTTTTAAGATCTCATCATAGAGGCTAATCCAGGATCTCATATAGCCCAACACTACACATGCTTTATCTTTAACTATTAACGTTCATTTAAGACACAAATAACTGTTTACGAGGATACTCGCAAAGACAAGAATTTTTGACACATAACTGTGTATTTGAACGTTTTAAGCACAAGGAGCAAAAAGTTTAGTCAGTCACAATACGAGCAAGTGCGCACCGCTCGAATTAGGCTGAAACCGTCTTAATGCACGATGCATTAAGATGCAATGCTTAATGCATTGAATGAATTCTGCCCCACTGCTTAATGTTCATTAACAATTTAAACCATTTTTTTAAAAACCTGCTTAAAACGCGTTTAAATTATAAGCTTAGCCTACATCTTGACAAGCAAAACAATTAATAAATTTCTACCGGATTATCTCCCAATCCTTAAATGAATATATATATAGTTTGTTCAAACACAAAAACAATACATCCCGTTAATAATCAAACTAACCGTGTAGACCAGGGTTCCTCAAATCTTGCCCTGGAGGGCCAATGCGCTGCAGAGTTTAGCTCCAACCCTGATCAAACTCACCTACCTGTGATTTTCTAATGATCCTGAAGACATTGATTAGCTTGATCAGGTGTGTTTGATTAGGGTTAGAGTTAAACTCTGCAGGAAAGTGGATCTCGTGGGCCAGATTTGAGGATCCCTGGTGTAGACGATGACGCTGTTTTTTTCCCATGTGCCCGGTTCACTTGCTGTTCCAACAACAGTTGACTGAAGTTATTTCCACTCCATCATCAGCTTTAGTAAAATAACCTGATAGCTAGGGAGTTTACTAACTTATGTTTTTTTTTCTTCTGTTGTTTGTATTTGAAGTTTTTCATTTTTTGAGCCCTCATCTCTCTCAGAATTGCTGACATTTTTACTTATAGAATATTGTTCTTTGCACGAACATTTCCAGATTACTCCAAAACGAAGTGAAGAGTGGAGGTGAATGCAAACATAGGCTACTGGGCAGCGATCACCTGATAGATACGTGCACATGTCGTTCAAATGTCAAATATAGAATAAATGCCCCGCCTAGCCCAATGGTTAATACGGCCCTGCTCACCATGACTGCAAAAATACAATAAGCGTTTTACGTACTAATGAATGTTTTAGAGTACACCTAAATACATTTCTCTCACCGTGTTGTCAGAGCTTGGGCTGTTGTGAGGTAACTGCTGTGTGTGTGTCTGAGCAGATGGTAGTGTGTGTGTAGATGGTGAGATCAGGATGCTTGTGTTGTTAGAGCTGTTGGGGCAGGGCAGGCCATTGAGGATTCGCATCTGCTGGACATGACCAGACGAAGGAAGGGCAGTGCTCAGTAACACCGGTGACTGTAAGGTGTGCACAGAAACCTGACCAGCAGCTGGAGACAAAGACACTGGAGGTTTTGGCCTGACCTGCTCACATACACACACACACAGGAAAAAGAGAAGAATTATTTGTGGAATGACTGGAGAAAATAAAAGGTGGACCTAAGCAGTGAAAAAATGACTGAGGTATCAGAAACGTGATGCTTAACTCAGCAGTTGAACACCGCAGCTCTTTCACATCTACATTTCAGTTTACAGAAAGATACTATTCCACAATACCACTAACACCAGCTCCACCCCAACATAATTAAAAGTTGTCTACTTTTTGTCTATTATTTAATAATATTATAATTCATTATAATAATGTTTAATTATTTGATATAATCCTTCTTTATGTTTGCATCCATCGAGTTTAATAAACTAGATGAGTACCAGTTATTATGATTATAAAAAACTTTTTTATTATTTAGTTAATATAATATGAACAATTTTTTCAATATATTTCCAAGACTATATTTCTACGAGATCTACACTACCTCAAGCTTTTGCCATTAAGTAAATTAAATTTTTTATATGGAAATCAGTTATTTTAATGAATATGTTTTTACCAGTTTTTGATCAAATAAATGCATCCTTGTTAGGCATAAGAGACTTCTTTCAAAAAACAAAAAATATATTGTTTTTACTCTTACGGACATCAAACATGTATACCGATATGTAATACATATAGCACGCACACACAAACAACATATACAACAGAGAATACAACAGCACAAAATACTGCTGGAGAGAGATCAGGGTTAAGGATCAATTTACTGTAGGGTCAATAGCAACAGCCAAAGCAGGGATTGCAAATGTCACCATTATGCAAGCACAAAGAAATTAAATCCAGTGCAAGAAAACAAGGTGGATCATGAAGAAAATATCACACATAAAAGTAACACCTGCAGTTGAAAAAAAAACCAAGACATATAGATGCACACTAACACTCAGCACTGAGGGGTTTTCACTAGTCCAGCCAGGCAGTAGGGTGTGAAGGGTTTCTATGGAAACAAACCTGCGGTAGAGTGGCTGGCCGAGTTGTCTGTCTGGTTGGTCGGACAAACTGAGGAACTTTGATTGGTTGGGAGGCAGCTTGCACCTGTGACAAGACCGCCCATTTAGACACCCTTACTTCACTAACCTGTCCAACATACATCCTGAGGATCAACAATAACTCACTATTAAAGGGTTAGTTCACCCAAAAATGAGAATTAGCCCATAAATTACCCACCCTCAAATCATCCTAGGTGTATATGACTTTATTCTTTCAGACGAATACAGTCGGAGTTATATTAAAAGTTGTCTTTGATTTTTCAAGCTGTTTAATGCCACTCAGCAGGTGATTCATGCATCAGTCCAAAAGAAGTTAAATATAAAGCGCATCCATTCATAATAAAAAGTGTTTCACACGGCTCCGGGGGGTGAACAAAGCCTCCTGTAGCGAATTGATGCGTTTTTTGTAAGAAAAATAACCACATTTAAAACGTAATAATCAATTTAATCTAGCTTGCGCCAAAAAACAAACAAAACAGTCCGAATGGAAGCAGCTCCGGGCGGATGACGTATGAGGTGAGCTTTGCGCATGCGCCGCTCAGAAGTGACGCACGCAGAAGCGCAGGGTTGAGATCAAAACAAAACAACGGTCACTAATTAGAAGTACAAAATGAGGATTTGTAAAAAAGAATGTCGGAGGATTTCGATATAAGCCAAGAGGAGACTGGTTTTCCTTTGCTTAAGTAAGGAAACTTTGCTTCCTTTGCTCCTGTTAACAAACGTTGGTTTTCACGAGACTCACCGGCGCATGCGCAACGCTGACCTCATACATCATCCCACCAGGAACTGCTTCCGTGTACAACTGTTGGTGCAAGCTACATTAAAGTGATTTTTACGTAGTGAATATGGATATTTTTCTTACAAAAACGCATCAATTCGCTACAGGAGGCCTTTGTTCACCCCCCGGAGCCGTGCGAGACACTTTTTTTAATGGATGGGCGCTTTTTATTTAACTTATTTTGGACTGATGCATGCAAGACCCACTGAGTGGCATTAAACAGCTTGAAAGATCGAAGACAATTTTTAATACTGGATTCGTCTGAAAGAAGCAGTGATAACACCGAGATTACTTGATGTGAGTAATTTATGGCTAGTTTTTTTTTTGGGTGAACTAACCCTTTAAGCCATAAATAGAGGCAGATGCAATGGAACAATTGTCTAAAATCTAAAAGAACCAACCATGAGCTCTTGGGATCTAAAATAAATAGCCTCCCAACTCACATGCAGTTTGCAAAACAAGCGGGAATAAGAAAACAAAACTCTTCTTGTTCTATAACGAGAGTCAAAACAACTCGAGAAAAACTTACAACGACGGTGCTATTGGGTATGACTCGCACCGGCTCTGCTCCCTGATTGGTTGTTTGGATGACTGGTTGGAAGTTTACTGGGGACTTCTGAGGATCTGAGCTAGGAGGGCTTGCCAGGAGTGTGCTGCCAAGGGTTGTAACCACGGTGATAGTAGGTGCTGGTGTCATGATGATAGAGGTGGGTGTGGCAGCTCTCAGCACCAGAGGTAGAGTCTTTGAAGCAATGACAGGGGCCACAGAGCTCTACGGGGTCACAAACACATACGCTGTTGTAAATGTGTTCACTTTTTCCTTTTATAGGTCAGGTATGGAAGCCCGTTTCCGCCACTGAATAAAAAATAAAAAAGGTAATTGCGACGTTTTCTCTCACAATTCTGTCTTTTTTTCTCAGAATTGAGAGATATAAACTTGCAATTACCTGTAATAAAGTCAGAATGCGAGATATAAACTCGCGATTTGCGAGAAATAAAGTCAGAATTGCGAGCTTATTTCTTGCAATTCTGACTTTATAACTAGCAATTCTACGAAAAAAAGTCAGAATTGCGAGATAAAAAGTCGCAATAACCTTGTGGCGGAATGGGCTTCCATAAGTCTTCTTACTGAACATAATGCTCTGCAGAATATTCTGGTCACTCTTCAAAAATAAAAAGAAAGCTGACATATGTCAGAGCTTTTAGAATTTTTAGCAAATACTTAAATGCGTAAATATTCAGTCTCCTCCAGTGACCTGTTTATAGACGTAAATAAGCATACACACATTCCTAAGATATAAACTGTGCCTGTGCACAAAGTATTTTTTGAAAAAACAGTTTGATTATTTGATATGTTTACATGAAGGTTTTTTAGTCCGATTGAGCCATTAATGCAATTACTATGTTGGATGTGTGTAAACGTCGCTATTAAGTCTGAAAAACAAGATCAGATTGATTCCTGAATAAATCATTCAGACCGCTGACTCAAAACAACCAATTCTTCTCTCATTGACTTTCATGAATATGCCAAAGAGAATAAGGGTAGATATCAAGTGGATAACAAAATTAAACTTTAAGCCCAATCTTCACACCAAGCTATAATATGGCTTGAGGAGTCACGCGGACCACTTTTAGGTGCCCCTGCTTAGCCCAGCTGCATGGAAAAGCATAATCAACACAATATTCCAAAATTTCTCAGAATAATATTTCTATATGGATCTTTTTACAATACTTCTATGATGTGTCTTTTTGGAGCTTGCTAGCAAAGGTCTTCATTCCTTTTTTTGTTCACAGATAGAAAGTCAGACATATGGTTTTGGAACAACATGAAAGCAAGTAACTAATGCCAGAATTTTTAGTTTTGTGTGAATTAATCCTTTAAATGTTCAGCAAAGACAAGGCATTGTCTTTAGAGGGGTCCTGTATGGAGTCCTACTGTACCTGACAGAGTGAAGTATTGCTTCTTGTGTTTTGTGTGGGTACCTGTGGAGTAGTGAGGCTGGCAGCAGGCAGAGGCGTCTGTGTCTGTGTGATGAGCAAGGTAGACGTTTGCCCATCGGCTTGTAGTGTCTGCAGCTTCATATCTTCCTGTTTCACCAGCAGATCTCTCCTTAACTGCTCCACCACCTTTTTCTGAGGGAGAAAGAGAGAACAAGCGCCTGTTCATTTTTTGTTTTCTGTCACTCGTACCTGCAATGAAGTCTCTCTCACTCACACCCTCTCTTTCTGCCTGCTGTTGATAAGAGAGTTTGTGATGTTGGATTTGGGCCCATTTGCACTGACAGCAAGAGGGAACATGGAGTCCCTACAGCTGAACATCACTCTCTTTGTCTCTTTCTCTCTCAGGCAGGGGGCCAACAATATTCTGCCTTCAAAAACATCTTAAAAGTTATTAAAAAAAACAAATGGATTACGGCATAACAGGAACATTTAGCAGTAATATATTACCATTAGCATCAGTTGTGACTATGAACTATGTCCAGTACACAGCTGAAAGGAATGCTTCTTCAAATCAAGCGTAACCTCAGTAATTAGGGAAAGATATATTGAATAAATGTGAAAACTGTGTCTAAAACTCTGCTTCTCTAGACCATTATTAAGGTACCCTTATATATGTGAAATGGATAATTCACTTTGAAGTGAAAATTCTGTCATCATTCACTCACCCTCCTGTCATTTTAAACCTGTATGACTTTCTTCTGTGGAACACAAAAGAAGATATTTTAAAGATTGCTTCAGTGTGTTTTTTTTTCTTTTCTGTATAATTTAAGTCGATGAGTTCAGTTGGTTTGTACCTTATTTTATACTTTAATTGTATGAACAAAAACAGTTGAAACATTCTTCAAAATATCTGTTGTGTTCCGCACAAGGAAGTATTTTTATAAATGTTTAGAATTTTTATTTTTTAAGTGGACTTTCCCCTTTAAGAGTCTAAACAATGACAAATGGATGGGTGTTTGGTTAACTTGTTAGAAAACACCATTAATTATACATTTCTATTTGGTTCTGCTAGTAGAACATAAATTCACCTTTAAAGGTTAAAAAATGTTAATCTGTTCATATTTATAATGCTATCAAATCTTTTTATATTTTAGAAAGATTCCCACATAATAAGACCTAGACCATTAGCATTTACAAGGACACACTGAGCCCTACATTTGCATAATAAGCTTAAAACACTCTTTATCAAAAATATTTTCAAAATAGAAATGCTTTAGGGACATCTGTGGTAGGTTCTTTACAGATTACCAATCATCTTACAATGAACGAGACAGAAATGGAAGTCATATGTAGAAGAATGAAAAATAAACAATCTGCATACTTACACACTTATTGAGCTCAGTTATAACTGTGCAAATAAGCAACACTACTCAGAAAAAAAAAAGAATGTGATTCTAAATGGTGAACACAATCATTCCTCACGTACTTCAAATGCAATTTATTTGAAGCCATTTACTGTCTGTGTTACAGTTTGGCATCAAAAAACTTGCACATACACACATACACATGAGCATGTGTACACAAAGGAACATTAAGAATATGGATCCATAACAATCATAAAGTGAGGACAGAAGGAGGGAGATATGAAAACTTTCAGATGGCTGTAAGAGTGCCTGACTTTACTCAATGCAGGCTACAAATGTGCAATACAGCTTGTTTGTGTTTAGCTGAGTATGTGTTGATTCTGTAACCAGTGAAGACCGAGTGACAGATACATTAATGAATATGAACACAACCCTCCAGCACAGTCCTCTAACTGATTACAGCTTTAACAGGCTCCCTCCACCATCTGTTAGACTCACACACTCCTAGATCTGGGAGAATTCCACCGGACACCGAATGTGTGCGAGCGAGGAAGAAAGCACACTTTATTAAACAGCGCTGCAGGCTGGTAAATTTCTGAATGCCGAAGCTTTATGACAGTCACAGTGATTATAGGGCTGACCTTGTGTTTCTCTTCTTCATTTTTCTCTGCAGAATGATTTCAGGTGTGTGTTTTTCTCCTGTTGATGGCAGCCGCTCTGTTCTGTTACTTTTAAAAGCTTTGAGACACTAATTAAAATTCCTCACCGCTGCGTGCAATCTACAACGCATCTTTTCTCCATCTCCTCCACAGAACTTTGGGTTCTGTACAGTAAGCTCAAGCGAAGGACAGTACGCCACGTAATCATCCCCAGACATTAATCATCAGTTATTGAAATGTCAAATAAAAGGGGGGAGAATAGATTTGTGCGTATGTGTGTGTGTTGGCAAATTGTGCATTTGGCAACACAAAACCACAGTGCACAAATCACACCACAAATGTTCAGCACAATACGACACAAAACAATGCCATGATGCAACACAGGTTTCATAACCTAACAAGTTTGCCTTGTTTTCTCGGGACACACAAGGACTTTCAGACCCCAAGTAATTGAACTGATCAAGACACACGTGTAGCTCATAGAGAACACTGATACGGCAGCAGGTGTTCTCTCAGAGAGCAGCTCTCACCTGCCGCTCACTCAGCGCTGTGATCTTGGCCTGCAGGTCACGGAGCTGCAGCTTCAGATCTGCATTCTGTACAAAGAACACACACACTCCTCCCTGATACACTAGTCCAGCGGCCGATATATGAGAGCGTATCGATCAAACAGTAACAGAAATGTTCAGTGAGGGAGACGCACCTGTGGATCTTGCTTCATCTGGCTCACGAGTTTCTGCAAAGGAGAGAGAGAAAGTTTTAGCATTCTCATGAGTGGGAAACACATGCTGATGCAGTGACCTCTAGAGAACGGTGAGGGTACTGCAGTCGCAACAATTACACACTCCATCCATATGGTGTGAGGGGAGGGCTGTGGGGATACCTGATGGATCTGGATTTCCACTTTGAGTGCTTCCTGTAAATTTTGCAGTTCCATCATCGATCTCTTCTTCCCAAAACCCAACACAGCTGCCTGGCGAATAAGAGGAAGAGAGCGAGATATTCTTTCATTAATTGAGATGTTATTGAATGACTACGAATAAAAAAGTTTTTTAGGTCTCACAGTGTGCATGACTATGCCATGACAGATCTGTTAGTGTGCTAGTGCGAGTGTGCGTAAATCTGCTCAGTGTGAGTAGGATATATCTCTGTGTACTGATTCAATCAGAACTACTCTCATCAAATCCTGCCTGAACACCACGGATCAAACTGAACAGCGCTCTTTTGCACATACACAATCCTGTTCTCTCCCTCTGTCATTCTTCTTTGGGGGAAATGATGCTGATGCATGCATTAACTGTTTCCGTCTCTCCCAGCCTCTGAGAGTCTGTTGTAAAGTTGCTACGATGCTGTTTTGAGTAATAATTACTGTGTAGTTCAGGAAAACATTTCAGTTAATTAGCTAGCCAATGAAACACCATAAAGCTGACCATCACAGTTGTGTCAGAATGTGTGCACCCCCCTTAGGACAATGGTTTATTCTATACCTTCCCAACGTCTGCCGTCTTGAACACCATCCAACTGGCAGAGTGGGGGGTGGAGCTGGAATAGACAAGAGAGGATGGTAAGGAGCACACACACATTTACACACAGCAGCGCTCTGTGAGTGACAAATCTACATCAGAACAATATTGAAGAAGAGATATCAGCAGGAACAACATAAAATGGAAGCTTTGTGGAAAAAAGATTTAGGCTGCATGCAAAGATTCAATCCTATCTTGAGAGGACACACAAATTGGAGGCTTACTGGAAAATAAAACTATGCTTCTTTATTTGCTGAAGGAATAGTTCAGCCCAAAAATAACAATTTTGTTATCATTACCCTCACGTTGTTCCAAACCTGTGTGCTTTTTCAGACAGAGATGGTTTTTTTAACAGTGTTATCATTTTTGAGTGAACTATTGCTTTCAATTAAGGTTCCTGAAATGGAAGAACTACAAACTGCTTCTATGAAAAACTGTCCCCTAAAAAGCATTTATCTAAAGGCTGGAATACACTACATGACTTTTAAAATCGGAACAGATTTTAAAACACTGGGCATCATATACTTACCAACTTTGTAATAGTCCCAGAGGAAAAACTGTCCATCATACACTAAACGACTGAGGATCATACACTACCAGACTTTGAAGTCGTTCCGATCACAACAAATTCATGCAACATGTGCACTGTTGCTTGGAGAAGCTATTAAATGAAAACAATATGTGTTCTAAAATCGGCTCAAAATATCAAGCATGTTTGATCTCCTCAGACTGGATGGAATTAAAGCGTAACCATCATACACTACGCAATATTCTATGGAATCTGTCAACTCAAATCTGCAGACTGGCTCTGACTTTCGGTAACTAGCATCAACTTCTCCAGACTGTAAATCAGGGCAAAAAAATAAGTAGCTAGTACAATGTCAGCATATTTACAGAGATGCAACATAGTCTCTTGAAGACAAGTCAGTTCACTTGGTGGCCATATAGGCTATTTCCAGCTTTATTATCTTGTATTGGGAAAGACCGAAATCTATATTTCATTAACATAATTCAAATCAGAAATATAATCATAAATTGTGCTTATTAAGGCCAACTCACTCAAAAGGGTATTTTTCAGCCAATAACAAGTATGTTCTATACTAAACAAACAGGCAATTGGCTTATTTAACAGCTGCCATGTTGAGAGTTGCAATGCCTCCTAGGGCTGGGCGAAATGTCAAAAATATCTTATCAATAATCGCCTTTGAAAATATCGCGATATCCGATAATATCATCTACCTAAGCCCCTCCTCCACCACGCCCCGCCCCCACCAAGACAACATTGCCGACATGCACCATAAACACACACCATGTTCAGTTTGGTTTTAATTATTGCCACAAAGTTTGGTTTTACTTTTCTTAGTTTGTGCTTAAACTAACAGAAAATATTAGCTTTGCTGTTATTTTGGTGTTGCTAATAATTTCCACTCTGTTCTTATCAAATTTGTGTTTGAAAAGAATTTCGTTTTGTGAGGAGAACTGTTGAGGAGAAATAATAAAACCCAATTTTAAGGTCATTATGATGAAGTTGGACATTCTGGTGGTGATTGTAAGAATGATAAATGCATGTTGATGTCATATAATAATGTCTTGAATAAAATATGCATATTTCCAATGTTTCTCTTTCTTTTTGGTATTATCACGTGTGTAGACACATTTCATGATGGTAAGTTTAAATTCCTTGATTATCACAATTGCAGCGTTGTTTTTAAACTTGTAGTCAAGCTATAAAGTAGGCTATTTGATATTTACCATACATGACTAAATCGCAAGGTGGGGGGTGGGGAAACGAATTCTGAGCAAAAACGCTAAGGTTTTTTTTTTTTCCTTTCTGGTAGCCTACTAGTTCGGAGGTCTCTTTTGGCCCGTTTTTAACTAAATAAAAATAACTGCTTTATTTATTTAGAAGCAGGGGTAATTGTAATTTCTTTTTTGTATTTTAATTTTTATAATTTTTATTTTATGAATCAAAATACAACGGCCACAATATAATATTCGGTGTTGGGCTGCCGAGACTCCGAACGCGTGCATGTTGAGGGGCGAGCTGAGATATAGACCTACTATAATGTCTTCAGACGTTTGCAACAAAACTTTATAGTTTTGTTGCAAATGAATTAAGAATTTATAGTGCTATATCTCAGCTTAATTAAACATAATTATATTGTATACACAGTTTTGAGTGGAGTTTTGATCACAGTTTAAAAAATCTCTAAAAATATTGCACTGAAATGTGCGCAGAATGAATTTGCATATTTTATGTATACTCCTGTTGTGGTTTTTCACATCATATACAGTCTGTGTTAAATATTCAGAAACACATGCAGTGCTAATTTTCTTTTTTTCTGTTTAACTTTTATTAACCTGCAGATCAAAATAGAATAGGCCTACACCCTAAATAAGAATAAATTATATTGTAACGCATCTCCAAAATAATCGCATACTCATGCGATTATGCACGTTGCCATTACAGTAGTCAGTGCCAAACAACAGGCAAATCAAATGTAAACTGAGGTTACAAAAGGGATTTAGTCAAGATCAGTGAGGGATTTTCTTCTTTCATTCTTTGATTAACATTAATGACTGGCGGCAGCGGCTGCTGTCAATGCACGGATCCAATACACCCTTGTTTTCTTTCTCAACTCTTTACGTTCACTTAAGACATAACCAATTGTATTTATGGGATATTTTGATATAATTCTGTGTATTTGTCCATTCGAATGTGTAAGAACGCAAGAAAGAGAGCTCAAGTCCAGTGGAAGGCTCTTTAGTGCGTGCCTTTGTGTGTGTTTGTGTGTGTGTGTGTGCAGCACAGAAAACAGCGCGCGAGTGCAGAAGCGAGTTCGATTTCGTCTTCTTGCAGTTGAATCTTTTGAAATCACAATAAATGCGCATACAGAAATCGAGAAGCAGAATCGAAATGTAATTTTATAACAAGTAATTTGATTCCTGAATTTACGCATCTAATCTGATTTCCGAAATTGGAATAGCTTTTCGATTCCCAACCCTCCTACTATTATTTCATTCTTGCATGCAAAAAAACATTTATGGTGACTATGGGGCTATGTAAAATACTTTTTGCAACTTACTAGGTTTGTCCATTTGTCACCCCCCCCCCCCCCCTGTCGATAATCGTCTGTTACCTGACTGTTGACATCGACATCGCGATACTTACGAGACATCATCGATATACGATAAAATCCATGCCAAAAATTGGCATTTTTAATGCCAAAAATTGTAGGACTATAGCCATGGCAGGCACTATTGAACATTGTAATTTCTCCTCATTCATAGATGTACAAGTGGACTGTCTCTATACGTCTTTGGAGTTGAATTAAATGATGCCAGTGCAAATTCACTCACTTCCTGCTTTCTCTGGTTTGTCTGAGCTGTTATTTTTTGTTCTCTGTACTTGTGTGTCACAGAATCAGTCTCTGTCTCTGCCACAGATCATCACTCTCTTCTCATCGGAATGAAAGCAGAGACTACCAGATGGGCACTCCACACACTAAGAGCTTCTCACTCTATCTGTAGTTGCACCAGTCACTGATGTATCTGCCTCAGGACAGTATTTAAGCAAAGGAATATAAAAATGGATATAACGAACCTTAGAAACCCACAAAAGGTATTATATTTTTCCTATGAAGAATATCAGATCCTGCATTAAGTGTCCACGGCAGAACAGCAGAGCAAAAGAGGGCAATTTTCTGGGACTTCTGTATTCAGTAAGGGCAAACAGGCAAAGTGACCATAACACTCTCACACACACACCACACCACACACACACCACACACACACACACACACCTGCCTGATCAGACTAGTGCACCAAACCCTCACCTGTTGGCTCAGTAAACAGGCTGAAGTAATTCAGAACTACTTAGAGAAAAGGAACACGATACACCCTTTCTCATCCTCTGTCCTATGCTTGCACTTGAACCTAAACACATTTAACCAAACTTTCAAGGCCTCCACTCAAAGCAGTTTTCTCTTACATATGGAATTGCTTAATTAACACTTAATTCACTCATATATGCACAGCAGGCTATATGTTTCATTTCTTAAGGATATAATCCTTCATGATGATGAAGGTGAACGGATTGCTTTAATTTTTTATGGAATACTTAATATAATAATATATATGTTAATAGAGTGCTGCAGGGATGATATATTTTTGTAGCCCACAACCTTGAAATGTTAGCATTTTTGCACTTCCGGTTCAATCCGATTCAAGTAAATGTTTTTGTTTTGTTTTGTTTAAATGGATTTTTGATTAAATGCCTGAAGTAAGTTCTGTGGTTGACACTCAAGATATTGTCTCATTTTATTCTACAACAAAATACATCAGTAATAGCCCCTAGTGATTTTATTAAAGGTTTTTGGTGTGTTGAAAAAGTCGATTGCTAAATGGGACTACAGAGGTTGTCTGGGACATTAAATGTCATCACATTAATCTTTTTTTTTAAGACCGAAAGATTCAGAAGCTGTATAGCCTATGTTTAGCTTTTTACTGCTGCCAATTGTATTTAGGCTTCAAATTCATATAAGTAGTGTTTATTTATGAGAAACTTTTGTTGTTAACAGAGCTTATTTTCTGCAATAATCCAAAAGCCAACGGAAAAATCTTATTGGGTTTTTGTCAAAATACATTATTACTGCAGGACTCTATTAAAATAGAGCAGAAATATTCAAAACAAAATGGAGATGAGGTGAAAGAGAGATGTAGGATTAGCCAAATTGTCGGAACGGACAGGTTGGAATTTAATGAAGTCTTTGTAACCTTTGCATCACTCCATCAATTAGTCTATCTGTTTAGAAGCCAACTCTTCAGAACATCCATTCTCCATGGATGCCGGAGCCTATTCCAGTAACTTGAGAGTTGAGACACTGCAATAATGTTTGAGGACTAACATCCAATTATTTATCACAAATTTTAGGGTGTCGTTTTAGCGGTAAACATTTACTCTGAGAGAAAATTCATTCATGGTTATATTATATTGGACATTGTCACTGTACTGCTGAGAGCATGAACATATATTTAATTGAACTGAATACACCTTGTGAGTATCTATGACAAGTTTAATTCTTAAATGGGTTCTGTTTCCTGGGGGAAACAGACATTTGAGAGTTTGGGGGAGGGCAGTGAATGTGTGGGCCTTATGTCTGAGAGAAAAAATGCTGAAAAGGGGGCCCTGAAACCACTCAGGTCAAGTGACTTGGTATAAAAAAAACTCTGGCATCCACTCACCATCTTTATGTTAAAGTAACATGATGGCAGCATGCAGTGAGAAGAGCACTAACATTGAGGTAAACGCTGGCATTTGACATGTTATTGATACAACATATAAAACTGTGTATATATAACTGTGAAACTAAAAATAAAAGCAATATTTCAAACAAAAGCATGAAATTGGATTGTTTGATATGCATACATAAATAATGAGTTAATTGCACCTTATGGGTGAAACGTCAAGTATTTTACAGGATGAATTCATCGCAGAAAAAAGCAGGTGGGGAGAAGGAAAAAATGGCTGTACAGTCAACATAGTTGATAATGGAAGAGCACAGCTACACATGCATAAAACATGGCGAAACTGAAGAGAAGAGAATCCTGTATTCTTTAATAACTTGGTACATGTAGCCATTTCAAGCTCAAAATATGATCAAAAACAGGGTGTGATTTTAATGAGAAACCATACGGCTATTCAGTACCAGCTGAGCTAATCACTAAAACAGCACTAATACAAAAAAGACACACAATTTTGTGAAACGCACTGAGAGAGTGAGAAAGCAGCTCTTGACGGCCCGGTTGTTAAAGCGGACCGAGCGCCATCTGAAAGCTTCAGAAGGTCATCATCATCATCAGCAGCAGCAGCAGCAGCAGCAGCAGCATTAGCGTTCCAGCGCATCCACACCGGAAACAGCACCATCACTTTATATACTCACACAATCACACATCAAACTCACTACACAGGGCCTACAACTTTCCTCACAGATTAAAGAGAGAAGATGTAAAGGAGACTTTATTACAGCAAACTCGCGTTTGTGCTGATATGTCAAGGCGTGGCGCCGAGAACACGAACTGGGAAAAAATCTTTCATGATCACGTCTTGTCGCCCTAGCGGCTCTTAACAATAATAGTAGCTCAACACCGCGCGAGCTGTTCGAGCTCAACACATCAAGAGTACAGACACACACACACACACACACACATACTTTATCATGTTTATCGCTCGAGATCTCGTCCCTTGCTCTTGTGAATGTGAACGTAAGCGCAAAGTGCATTTATAATGGCATCCCATGACTGTTTGATGGCTTGGTGTGAAAACTACGGCACGCGCTGGAATCTCAATTTCATCCATTTTCACGCAGTTCTGCTAACCAAGTGTCGTTTATAGGGTGTTTCGGTGCCATTCGAGGCGTTATTGTGTAACGGCTGTAAGTTATAACGTTTCGTTGACTGCAGCCGCACTCTCTCTCCTGCAACTCCTACAATAAAGAGAAATGAACAAAACCCCCTGCACTGCCTCTGCGCTTTCACATCCACTCAAATTACTACCAACACAATCACATAAAGAACGCGAAAAGAGTTCCAAGACACCGCTCCCAAAAGTTCACAAAATGAAGATGAAAAAACCGAGGTGCACTTACCCTCGTACACACTCCTCCAGCAGTCAAACCCCGATCTTCATACACTTAAACACACACTCACCAATTATTTAAATATATATCTACAAACAGCCGAGCATTTCACCACTAAAACCCTATCCCGCGGATGAATTTACTCCCTTTAGCGCCCTAAAGTTTTGAACAGTGTAACAGAAGGAATCTTCGCTTTGTTCGCGTGAATTTGAACCAAAAATACATAAAAGACAGAAACTGATATACAAAACAAGAACTCTTCTTCCATCCCATTCACCGCCAGCTTCTGCGCTCGGCGTATCAATGCGCGCAGCAGAGAGATAATGGGACAGCAAAACCATGCCGTATAACGCACGAAATAACTCGTCCAACAGAACACATTATTCGTCACGTTGGAAATTAATTGAATATTGTCGCAAACCGGGGCGAAAGGATTATTGCCGAGCGCGAAAGAACACTTAGAAGAAGGGAACTAGTTTATGTAATGGTGCGGCGAATTTATTTCACTTTGCCTAAGGAACGGTTGTAGTGCGCCCCCCATTGCCTAGGGAAAAGCCCCGGATGTAAACTCAGTGAAACTCATGTCGAGTGAAGTTACAATAATGTGCATCTGGCGTGGGCCAGGGATATCGTTAGTACAGCAGGAAAGAGATTTGCTCACGTATTCAATAAATGACGGTATTTTGTTTAATGTTTTATCCATGCTAATTTAAGTCAACCTATATTATATCGTCGGTTCAAGCCGCCAGAGCTGCTTTAGACGCTTTCAAACAACGTTCACATTGCGATAAACCCAAAAGTGTTTTAATAATTCATTTCAAAAACATTTTATTTCTAGCAATATTGCATTACTTCATGTATCTTGGATACTTCTGGTGATTTAGCTAAGTAACTGTCTTGTACAAATGCTCTGCTATGCATTACACAATATATGGCCAATATAATGCATTTCCACTGTCTACTTCCTTTCAGGTAGTGTGGAACTGTTCATACTGTTTAGTAGCCTACTGTTTATGCATACTGTGAAATTGTTCTGTATGGTGTCATTTTATATAAAGAGTGATTAGTGAATACAAACTAATTTACCCACAATTAATTTTCTTTATTTGTTTGTCAATCAATACTGACAGAAATGTGGCCAGTTTTCTAGTGGCACCCGTCATGTTCAGTGAACGGTAGGGGGAGACAGAGCGCTGTGTTTGTGAGCGATCGATCCTGCTCTCAGCACCGTTTTCTTTTCTAGGCCCTTGCCTCCTAAACTGGTCCACACTCTCTGTCATCAGCACCACTGAGTCATCGCAGTTCGCTTTGAATTATCACTCTAAATAAAAATAACAAGAAGTAGAAGCGTCAGCATTTTTATATCCATTTAATAATGAAATACAGAAGAGTGACATCATTGTCGAGAGTGCAAACATAACATGCTGAAGCAGTTGAAATTAATATATCAGATGAGAGAACTTTTTATCAAAGAAAAAAAGTGATGATTGAAAATGTAAACAAAAACAGCCGAAAATAATGGCAAACAAGCTATTGATGTGTAAATGAATGTAACCATATCATCGCTTTCCATGTGTGTTTAGTTACAGAGCTCTGATGTTTCTCTGTTTCTTTTCGTAGCACTCTTGGTTTGGAGGCACGAAGAGTTGAGGATGCCTGTGTAGCTGTAACTTTTGACATTTTGAATTTATTCACTGATGCGAGTAAGCGGTGAGGAAACTGTATTTTATATTATTTCATATGCCATATAGTGGTGACATGTATTTTGTGACTTATTTTATTTATTTAGTACTCTATTTAATTTATCTTATTTGTCTTATGTTTTGTAACTGTTAATTGCGTAAATTAAGATCTTGAGAAGCACATGTGCTGCTGATGGGGTCGGTTGTGCTTTCTCTCGCTCTTCAAACGAGAGTGCCGACTGAAGGGGAGAGAGGTGTATCCCAAAAAAGTTTCATTGTGCTCTGTGTGTTTCTGCAGACCTGTTTCTTCAGAATAAAACATCCTGAGACCTCCTCTACCCGCAGTGTCTTCATTGAAAACAACAAAACACAACCAGAGTAAATCTGCTACATAACATTGATCTTATAATAGAACACAAAATTTCCAGGAGGTCAGTGAAAATAGTTGTTTACTATTTTGGGATATGCATACATACTGATTGATTGCGTTTACTTTACATAGACATTCCTAGAAGACTTTCTTAGCAAAGTAAGCACAAGAAGCTAGGAATACACAATGCTTGCTAAGGTCCTCGACCCTACTATCCATTGCACAGCAGTGCATGATGGCAGCCATCAGAATCCTCAGTAGCTTCTGCTATTTATCTTTTTTTATTTTATTTCATCTAACACAATGAAAGATCAGCTGGTAGTCAGTGACTCATCCTCTTCAGCTCTTGTGTCATTGGACCTCATTGAGCAGTTTCCTCTCTGGCTGATTGTGATTGGCTGCTGCGTCTGTGCTCTTTGTGAAAGACATTGATAAAGTATAAAAATTGATTTTTGCACTGCACCTCCAGACTAATCCGAGGTGACTGAACTAATCAAGACTCCATTTATCCAGAAGTCCCACGCTGCCAGAGACTGAGTCAGACATTCTTTTTGTCAACATGTGTTTACATAAAGTAAAGAGCAAAGGAGACTCTCAGAGTTAATGAAAGGGCGCATGATAAGGTGCTTAGCATCTCGTTCCCAAACAGTGTATTTTACACAGTCATTATGCAGTTGACGCATGACACCCTAACAAACAAAATACTGAAACACATGATCAATAAAGGTCAGTCACAACCAAGACATTACAATTAAACAAGATCTTCTTTCTAACAGCTATCATCTATAGTCATCTAAAGTTTGATTGCTGTTATATACTTTATAGCATTAGTATAGTGTATTTTAGTGTATTATACAGTATAACATGCACTACCATTAAAAAGTTTGAGGTCAGAAAGATTTAATTACTTCGTTTCTTCAGCAAAGATACATTAAATTTGCCAAAAGTCACAGTAAAAGACATTTATAATGTTACAAATGATTTCTAGTTAAAATAAATGCAAATAAAATAGTAATCAAAGAATACTAAAAAATGCATGACCCTTTCCACAAAAACTCTTTTCAACACTGGTAAGAAATTTTTCTTGAGCACCAAATCGGAATGTTAGATCATGTGATATTGAAGACTGAAACTTATTTTTAAATTAGAATTATATCTCACAATATTATTGTTTTTAACAGTATTTTTTTTATCAAATGCAGCGTTGGTAAGCAGGAGAGATTAAAAAAATCGTACCAACCCACAAAGTTTTGAATGGTAGTGCAATTGTTTGTCACTGTTTGTTTGGCAGTAAATATTCCTCTTTTTCTATTCTATTTTATTCTGTTCAATTCTTTTTTATTTTATCCGATAGTTAAGTCTGATATGACGTTACAGTTTCCAGATCTCAAACGCAAACGGTGCTCACTCGTGCTGTAATACTACCAAAAAATCTCCATAGCAAAATCTCAGTTTGTCAGACAGAGATTCATCTTTCCAAAACCGTTAAAATATTGGCATCCAGGACACTGTGATCCTGATGACTAGTGTACACCACAAGTAAAAAAAACAACAACAACTTCAACCCTGCTCCAGGAGAGCTGAGTTCCAATCCTGCTCCAACACACCTGCCTGTAATTATCAAGAAACAACGAACAGCTTGATTAGCTGCAGGTTCAGATTTTCAGATGTGTATGATTGTGGTTGGAGCTGAAATCTACAGGATGGTGTCACTCCATGAACAGTGTTGGAGATCCCGGGTTTAAAGGTTTGCTATAAATGAATAGTGCTCATAAACAGCTGTTGAGATAGTATTCTCACTTGAAACTGAGTAGCAGTATTCGACTTAACAATCAGATACAAATTTTCCTCTGACAGCTAGACTGCAATAGTGAGAGCGATATAATGTGTGGTGTTAGTTTGAGTGGCACAGAGTAAGCAAAGCTGTGTTCAGCTGCAGAGAGTGCTGTGATCTGACATCTATGCTGAAACTACTATACTATATAGCTGAACCACTGCTGCCTTAAACCTCTCATCAGGATGACCACATCTTTCACTCTGAACTCCATTCACTGACCCAAACCCTCTGACCTTACTACACACAGAGAGATAGAATTAGGAAAAGAGATGGTTTCCTTCCATCTTTCTTACCGCAGGGCCCTTTTTGCATACTGTATGTTTCTGTCTCTTATATACCCAGTAATCACTGTCTGCCTGCTTGCTGGCTTTGTTTCTCTTTTTGTATATGCTCATTCTCTTTTTAATTGAAGTATGGTTTGTAGTGTATTTTGTCATGATTGCTGGACAAGAAATAAAACTGTAACAGTTAGGAAAGTAAAAAAGAAAACAAGAATGAATGGTGATGAGGTACACTGTAAAATAAGGAAACAGCTTGCAGCTTTATTGAGTTGAATTCATCTACTTAATTATTCTAAGTAAATTTATTCCTTAAACATAACTTGTTATGCAAGTCTAAAAAAACTCTAAATATTTTCAGGAATTCTAGTTTCTAACTAGACATAACATCTGCTTTCATTATTCGTGTAGTTTTAAACGACTAATGTGCTTCTCCACGTGTTTTCTTTATGTAATATACTTGGAGATTGAAGTGCTTACTGTTTAAAGGCACGATTTGGTTCAAAAAAATTTTTTTTGTTATGGTGGTTGAATGTCTCTTCACATCCTGATAGCAATCATTAAGTTAAGTGGTCTAAATGTACATTCTCGTTCACCATTTATGGCTGGTGGAACGATCTTCCCACCCCTATCCAGAATTCTGAATCCCTGACAATTTTCAAGCGACAGCTGAAAACTCATCTCTTTCGAAGCTACTTGACTTCATCATAAAAATAAAAAAAAATCTATCTCTTTATTTATTCCTTCTCTTTCTAGCGTGTACTTATTTGAACAATGTCTAGAAACTTGGTATTACAGGCACTTCCTGTATCTGTTTGCCTCTTTAAGAAGAATCGCTTTATGTATCCCTCAATTGTAAGTCGCTTTGGATAAAAGCGTCTGCAAAATATCTAAATGTAAATGTAAATGTATTTTTATGCATTATTATATAAATTATATCATCTGTGGAGGGAATGTTCATCCAATCATATCCCTCGGTCCAAGGGCTACGATAGGCTGTCCTACCTGCCTGTCAACGTATGTATTTGCCTACCCACGCACCCTGTTTGCGCAGACGTGATACGTCATCAGCACGTTCCATTACGCTATTGCAGACCGAGCAAGAATAGTAGGCGTTATTATTGGCTGCATCCAAAAGCTCTAAAATGGCAGGAAGGCATCCAAGGCAGGAAGGCATCAAGGCACATCTGAATCCAAATTCAGCTTCACTTCCTGTCTCCTTCATCTGATCGATTTTTGAAGGCAGCATAGATGTATCCTTCACTGCCTTTGATATCCCACAATCCTGTGCGTTCCATTCCGTGACAGTTGAGCTAAAAAATAAAGATGGTGTCTGAAAGTTGCGTTTGGTGGTCAGTTTGTGTGTAAATGTATATTTCTGAATAACTTTTTGCACTTTTAATGTTATTTCTAGTGAGAAATCAGTATTATAGTAATTAAATATTCATTTAGGGGGGGGTGTGTCATTAAACCTTACGCGGGCCTCGAAGCCGTCCCCGAAATCAGTTTTATGAGGTGCCTTCGTGCAAAAACGCTGCCTGCGAAGTCATTGCCTGATAAGATAGGCTTTCGGATGCAGCCATTGTACTACGGGGCCATTGAATGCTTGAATCTGATTGGCTGATGAACGTTCTAAGGTGTGCGATTATTCTCAGGGAAACGCACGGCGAACGTAGTTCCAGGCAGCTCTTGACCACATTACATGTCCATATCACATTGTCAAATGATTTCAGTTATTTCAAAGGTCCTTACAGCCTACAAAAGCAAAAGAACCAAAACCCACAAAGACACTGAACAAGCAAATAAATATAGTAAGCAATAGGATAAAAACAACAGATCAGTTTTATTATGTATGTAAAGCACATAGGCCTACTCTATTTCTCCCGCTCTTATTTCCTTACAGACACGCATACGAAAACATAATACACATGCTAAGGTTGTTAGCGCTACTCGATTTTATCAGTAAAATGATTTAGTAACTTAAAAGCTACTTGACATTTCTCACAAGCGAGGTAACAACGGCGCTGTTTGTGAAAAATTTTTTTACTTAAAGTTTCACTGTTAGTAGAGACGCTGCTGCTAAACACTGTTGAGAGACAGACAAACTTAGAGAGGTAATTCACACGCTTTCCTCTCCTGTCTGTCTCTCTCCTCTCTCTCTCTTTGTCCTCACTAAGTTAGTAACTGCATTAGTCTGTTATCAATGACTCAAGCCTCCGTTACTAGGTCTAAAATGACATGGAATTAGCAACGGAGGCATTGGAGGAGAGTTAAGAAATGAATCCTACACTCACAATACTAGCGTTTTAAGTACAAAAACCGGACGAATGCCTTATAAATATATCATCTGATCGACGTCTTGAGGTGTGGTAACCATAGTATAAGGAGAGTAATTGACTCCAGACCATTGAATTATTACAAAAAAAAATCACACCACGGTCATTAGTCCTTACATATTACACTTTGTACTAAATTATTTCCTGACTGTATGAGACATGAGGTAAGCTGACAGTGTTTCAATTCACCCTCAACAATGGTGTCACTGGTTAGCTTCTGTTCTGTCTGTGCGCGTTCATGTGTTTTGGAGGACGGCTTTGGAGAGAGATTTGCAGGGAGAGTGGGATCTTATGCTTTCAAAGCTATTGCTAGCCTCTCCGAAATCACCTACCCTGCCTTTAATGAATAGAAACTAATAATGATAGAAAAATAATATTAAGTCAATCTTTAGTTTTTTATTATTATTTTTTTTTTTACCAATTTCACCCCAAAAATATTTATTTAATCTAAGAATTAATTTTTATAATTATATCTAGCCTGCGGATTATTACACTATAATTCACTGGTCTCAAACTCAATTCCTGGAGGGCCACAGGGATCAGGTGTGTTTGACTGGGGTTGGAGCAAAACTGTGCAGAGCTGTGGCCCTCCAGGAACTGAGTTTGAGACCAGTGCACTAAATGGTTGAAAAATGGAAACAGTTCTACATAAACTGTACTATGCCAAGGCGTGAATTAGCCTCCCACAGAACGTTTTTAAAACTGTAGCCGACAGGATTCTTACCAGCACAAGTGCCAGCAATTCCCCAGAGATTTTCCAGTGTGAATTGTGTGAATTTTAGAGCACAGTTAAATTGCTCATATTTCATCCTTAATGTTTGCAACAGACTTAATGAATAGAAATCTCAATAGCAGAACTCTTTACAAGCTGTATGTTTGAAACTAAAATAAGAAAGGCTGCTGTGAAGTGGTTTTTGAATAACACGCACGAAAACCCCAGAATATGAAATCATTTGAATTATTCACATGGAAACAGACACATCCCTTGTGCATGTTTCTGCTAGAACAAATTGTATCCATTCTCCAAATTCAGTTATTAGGTCTATTCTTTTTTTTCTGTCCTTTTCCATTAGTGCTTGTATGCATTCTGCATTAGAAAATGAAACAACTTATTACTTTGCAGTGTTTCTAGGAATATTTAATTTCTCCAGTCCTTTTGATTTCTGAATAAAATGACCATAATAAGAGCAGTGAGGCAGTCCTGATGACTTGGACAGAGCTAGGCATCCCTGAGGAATATACAGTGAGACTTCCTTAGAAATTACTCCCACAAGAGACATCCCTGGCCTTACTGACTCATTTTACAGTGGTGACACACTGAATCATGTCAGTGTGCGCTAACATACAGCAGGGGCTTCTGGTATAGATTGTGTGTGTAGTTGTATGTGCATTTAACAGGCACACTTTGTGAGTGATGTCTATCTGTCTATCCTGGGAGTAATCATACACAGCCTCACACAAATGGCACTGTAGCATACCGTCCTGAAAAGAAGAGGGAAAGTCTGAATCATAACATTGCAGAATAGTCAGGTACATCTGTGCAGTTTGTGTGTGTGTAAAGAGAGCTGATAGCTTTATTACTAGTCATCTCTCCATCTGTTCCTAAATGTTGCCCAGACTCGTGCTGAGTTCATCTACATTTGTTTGCAACACACTGATGAAGAAACCAGATCAGACAAGACCAGACTTCAAATAAAAATCTCCAGACCCCAACACACCAGAGGAGTTTATTTGTCATAATAGATGAATTGGAGTGTTTCTTCACAGCACATTGCAATGTTACGCATGTTATCGGATGCTTCTGGGAGGCTAAATAGCATTAGCTGCTGGTCATTATGTGGTCCGATTGGTGTGCAGGGAAAAGAGGTATAAACCAAGCTGTTGCATTTTTTTGACCATTTTATGAATCGGAAAACAGCCTTGACTAAAAGTCAAAAATCTTTGGAGGTTGAAAGTAATTTAGGTCTTATGTTGTTTGAATATTGAATGCATTGTAATGAGAGATTTGAAGTTTGAATAATGGTGGTATATTGGCTTTGTCATGGAAACAATTTTATTTGTAACTCAAAACACTTGTAATTATTATAATCACATCAATTATAATCAGGTTGAAATTGTGCACATTTATGGAGTCAATATCTAGTTTTTCTTCATATGACCTGTGATTGAATTTGTTATGCTGCATCAAGTGCAAACAATTTCTACAATTTTATGTTACTCAGGGATTTTGTGCAGGCATTTTTCAAAGGGATTAAAATATTTGACAACAGTTAAATTCTGTCATATTACGCCGTACTGTAACTAGTGTTGTCCAGTAAAACTAGACAGAATCCTAATTTAAGTTACCAGAATCCAGACACCACTTTCCTCACGCTGAGAAATGAAGGGAAAAAACTATCATTGAACTAAAAGAGGAATGGAGCACAATGCCTTGATTAAAAAGGGAGCTGTAGCTTTATTATTTTAAGGATTGTTCTCATGGTTTGGTGGACAGTGTGGTTCGTGAATCACTTAGGAAAATGACAGAGCTCAGAGTGAAGTGGACTGCTTCTCAGTCAGTGCGCAGTGCTGCTTCAGTGGGGGTTCCAGTCTCCTCCTGGCATCCACCTCATGCAGACCAGCCCCCCAGTCTTCTGCTATTATACCCCCCAAACACAACACACACACACACACACACACACACACCACCACATCAGAACCGTGCGGCTGTGTGCTCTGTTCTCCACCCTCAGAAGACTGTGCGGTAGCGCTGCTACTGAACAGGACTGTGGGAGCAGAGAGTAGACACACCCTTCTCTCTTTCTCTCAGACAGGCAGACACACTGACCCCATGGATTGATATAAATATCCCTCTTATTGCTGGCTGCTTCTGGGGTTGCTGCCTAAAGCGTCTCATTTTGGCTTTTGACCGAAATAACCAGTAAACCTCAGAGAATAAAAGACACAGAGAGCGAGTGAGAGAAAGAGAGGGTATGTAAGGTGTGCATCTGAGACAACGAAGAATTTGGACAGAAGAGGGAATTCATTTTAGCTGAAAGCACACACATAAAACTCTGAAGACAGCTATCTATCTATCTATCTATCTATCTATCTATCTATCTATCTATCTATCTATCTATCTATCTGTCTGTCTGTCTGTCTGTCTGTCTGTCGGTATGTCTAGTCTAAGATATATAGACATGGTTTAATAGGACCAGTCTGTGTGAGTATTTATTTAAAAACAAACAAACAATAAAAACAGTACTTTTGTGAGATATTACAATTTAAAAAATGTAACTTATTCCTGTGATGACAAACCATATATAGACTTATTTATAACAATAATTTATCATGTAGGGCATTCCATGTGTTCATTAAAAAGTTGTTATAAATTTATATATACACTAGTCAACATTTGAACCTTTTATCAAAGTCGTCCTAAAACCAAAATGTGTTCCCCCATGTCCCCATTTTTCAAAACGCATATAAATCATACAGAATGGAGTGTATTGAAAATCTAAAAAATGCAGAAAGTCTCCTGTGAGGGTAGGTTTAGGTGTAGGGTTGGTGTAGGGCAATAGCACATACAGTTTGTACAGTATAAAAACCATTACACCTGTAGCGAATCAGCTTATGGGAAATATGAATAATTAATCATAAATAGTTATAATTAATTATAAATATTTAGATCCGCTGTAAGCATTAATTTGACCTCTCAGTGTCAACTGTCTGTTAAGGAAAATAACTTTCTTACTGTACATTACTGCTCAGAGCATTGTGCCTAAATCTGCATGATTAGGGACTCCAGTTATGAGCATACAATGAACAACGTCAAGTGTGATACTAGTAAGGTTTTATTAACTACATAAACATTTAAACTGGTCTAACATACACATACACGCATACAGTTGGTATTGGAACAGGATTAAAGTTTAGGCAGTAAAGAGAAGAGAAATAAATAAATGAAGCTATGGTACCATTTGATATTCAGGAGATCTCAAGCCTGAAGGGAACATCAGTTTCTTAGTTCAAACACTGTCAGGGTCCTGCCCTGACGGTCATGTCTGTTCTGTCTTTGTTTAACGTTTCCATGTTTGTCTTGAGTCTGAGCACATGGCTTTGTCTTTATTCATGTTGGCCATGTGCTCCTCTCGTCATGCCCCCTTGCTTCCCTCTGCCACGCCCCCTTGTTTAGTCCTAGTCTAGTCCTCATTAACTTGATTGTATCCACCTGTTCCTCATGTGTTCTGCTCCTCTATACTGTGCCTCTTCCCTCATGTCTCTGCTGGTTCGTTGCATTAGTTCATTGTGTGTAAGACAATTCCTTGTCAGTATACTCGGCAGATTAGTAGTGTTAGATTTTACTCTCTCAGTCAGTCTAGCTTTTCATTTAGTTCTCTTGAAGTTTATTAGGGTTTCTTTGCTTTTGTTATTTTGCTCTAGTCTAATTCCTGTATTGGTTTTCTCTAGTTTTCTCAAGTTTCTAGTTTGGTTTCTTTCTTTCTTTTGATTTTGTCTTTGCCCAGTTTTTATTCTAGTTATAGATTTTCTAGAATTTGCCTTTTGGATATTTTTTCATTTGCTCTCTGCAGTTTGTATTTGTCTCTGTTCTTTTCATTCTAGTCATAGTGCGTAGTCAGTGTTATTTTGCTGCTGCTTGTTCTCTCTTGTGGTCTTGTCTTGTGTTTGTTTCTGTTCTGTGTCCTGAATCCCTCCTGGCTGCTGTTCTCCAGACCTGGCTATCTGACTGGACTGGTATCACTACAGATCCAAGTATCAAGCCCTGGTTTCTCAAGCTGCTGCCTGATATCCAGTGTTCTCATTGACTGGTGCTGCTCTATCTCTTTTGTTCTCCAGCAGAACTTTGTCCAGGTCTGACCAAGGACCAGCAGACTGCCCTTTCCTTGGTGGACTTCAAAATAGTCAATCGATGCATGTATTGTCAATAAACCTCACTCCCTTGATCATTCTGCATCTGGGTCTCTCTCTAGTAAACTGCTGTGACAGAATGAACCAGCCCTCCCCAGACCCAGCATCAATGAGCATCCGTATAGTTCCTCCCGGTACTGCCAAGGAGAGACCGGCACTCCAGCAGGCAGTGGCATCGCTCTGCCAGCATGGCCGGGATGTGCATTCATTTGCCCAGTTCTTCTGGACCATGGCAAGGGACCTGGAGTACCCGGATTCAACCCTTAAAGAGGCATTCAATCTCTGCTTGGATGATCCCATACCACAATGGGAGATGGAGCAAATAAGGATTCTAGACTATTGGAACTTTTCCAATTATCTGCATCACTGCAAAGACTGACAGATCCTTAACACTCCTGAGGATGTCTGCAGCGACCACTCTGCCCATCTTCCTCCTCCGAGTCAAGTCCATGATTATCTTCCGACTCCCACTGAGAAACGAAGGAATAGAAGAAAGAGGGCGGCTCAAGTTGATACCTCTGCCAGTGAGGGTCCCATCCCACCCCCCCCCCGGTGTACGGCTCCAGCCCCTGAGTCAGTCTGCAGTGACCAACCTATTCCTCTTCCTTCACTGAGTCAAGTCCCAGATCATCTGCTGACTCCAAAGAAGCTCAAGTCGAGAAGGAGGAGAGCAGCCCAGAACACTGCGTCAGTCGAGTCCGCTCCTGCCAATCCAGAGCCAGTCGAGTCCGCTCCAGTAACCCCAGAGCCAGTTGAGTCCGCTCCAGTAACCCCAGAGCCAGTCGAGTCCAGCCAAATCCTCCCAGTGATGGTCAAGGTTTCTTCCATCATTCGTGAGTGGAGGGAGAGGGTTGCAGTCACCCCAGAAGCGGCCAATCATGCACCTTTGAGCCCTCAAAAATGTAAGAAGAGGAGGGCACACATTGTGCAGCCAAATGCTCTTCTTTCAGAGGTCCCAAGCACACTGGTCCAGGAGGTACGGAGTTCAGTGGTTCCAGAGGACCCGATTCTGATTATCCCTATTCCAGTGGTCCAGGAGGACCAGAGTCAGGAGAGCTCAAACCCATTGGTCCAGGAGGGCCTGTATCAAGAGGCCCCCAGTTCAGAGGTCCAGGAGAGTTTGAGTCAAGAGGTCCCCAATCCTGTGGTTCAGGAGGACCCGACTCAGTTGGTCCTGTATTCAGTGGTTCCAGAGATATACAGTCTGGAACCAACCCCTAAGCCGCCTACATCACCAGCTAAGCCTGTGTTGAAGGAACCGGAGACTGCACCGTCTGAATTATTTATGAGACCTGTTTTGTCCAAGGTGGGCACTCCAAACAGCACTGCTGCCTCAACAGAAACTGTTCATGACCTGGCCATGGTGGTCATTCCAAAGCATCTCACCCTGCCTGTTATGGCCATGGAGGCTACCTCAGAACAGCGAGCCAGTCCTGTTGTGCCCACAGAAACTAATCCTGTTTGTCATGTCATGCTTTCAGAAACCCTTCCTGTTCTGGCCACAGAGACCCTTCCAAAGCATCCATGTCTGCCTGCTAAGGCCACAAAGACCACCTTGGGCCTATCATCCAGTCTAGTCATAACCACAGAAACCGAAACTGACAGTGCTGTTACTTCCTCAGAATCCGCTCCAGCCCTGTTCACGGAGGCTATTTCTGGCCATCTTGATCTGCCTGCTATAGCCACGGAGGCTACCTCTGAGCTGCTCACTAGCCATGACCCACCCAAAGAGATCATTCCTGCCAGTCAAAACACAGTCAAGAGGTCTGTATCAGCCCCAGCATTGTGTACATCTAGATCTGATGGAGCCTCTGAAATGGTGCATGATGTCATATTGGTGCAGGAGTCATCAAAGTTATCCTCACTACCCACAAGTGCGGTTATGGCTCCTGAATTTGTTCCTAAGCATTTCCTTAATCAAAAGACTGCATCTATTCGAGACTCCAAACCCAGTTGGAAGTTCCCATCAGTGACGAGGGCCCCTATCTCTAGAGGTGTCCCTAATCGGACGCCTATCCCACCCTCAGTATTGCCTGGCTGTCATGCGCCTCCAAAGTTACCACCTTTTTGGGCAGTCCCAAGATATTCCCCTGAACTGTTTTCTGCCCTGCCCCCTGTGTTTCCTTGCTACTCTGGACCTCCAATCTTTCCTCCCCACCTGCCCCCCCCAGTTGGTACCTCCTTGGTCCCTGATTAACCCAGTTCTCCCTTGGACTCCTGCCCAGTGTGGACGCCTGGAGGCGTCCATTGGAGGGGGGGGGGTACTGTCAGGGTCCTTGTTTAATGTTTCCTTGTTTGTCTTGTGTCTGAGCACATGGCTTTGTCTTTGTTTATGTTGGCCATGTGCTCCTCTCATCCTGCCCCCTTGTTTCCCTCTACCACGTCCCCTTGTTTAGTCCTAGTCTAGTTCTCGTTAACTTGATTGTGTCCACCTGTTCCTCATGTGTTCTACTCCTTTTATAGTGTGCCTCTTCCCTCATGTCTTTGCTGGTTCGTTGCATTAGTTCATTGTGTGTAAGACAATTCCTTGTCAGTATACTCGTCAGATTAGTAGTGTTAGATTTTACTCTCCCAGTCAGTCTAGCTTTGCATTTAGTTCTCTTGAAGTTTATTAGGGTTTCTTTTGCTTTTGTTATTTTGCTCTAGTCTAGTTCCTGTATTGGTTTGCTCTAGTTTTCTCAAGCTTCTAGTTTGGTTTCTTTCTTTTGATTTTGTCTTTGCCCAGTTTTGTTCTAGTTATTGATTCCTAGAATTTGCCTTTTGGTTCTTTCTTTTGTTTTATTTGCTCTCTGCAGTTTTTATTAGTTTCTCTTTGTTTTTTTTTCCATTCTAGTCATGGTATGTAGTCAGTGTTATTTTGCTGCTGCTTGTTCTCTCTTGAGGTCTTGTCTTGTGTGTCGTGTTATGTCTAGTGTCCTGATACCTCTGGCTGCTGTTATCCCAGACTGGCGACTGACTGGAATGGGACACTAAAGCTCCAGTATCAAGCCCTGGTTCTAAGCTGCGGCTGAATCCAGTGTTCTCATGGATGGGGCTGCTCTATCCGCTGGGTTCTCCAGCAGAGGTTGTACGGTTGGACAAAGGACCACGCAGACTGCCCATTGCCTTCTGTTGGCACGCTCACATTTATCCATCAATGTTCAGTTGTGTTCTTGTCAAATGTAAAACTCACTCCCTTGATCCTTCGGCATCCGGATTCTTCTTAGAAAAATGCTGTGACAAACACCTTTTGTAAAAGGTGCAATATACTTAATGTTCAATTAGTAAGGAATAAGTTTGATACTTGCACGTCTTGTCTATCTGAAAGAGAGGCTTGATGCAATCTAAAGGCTCACGTTGATCTTTGCTGAAGCTGGTTGATGAAAAAGAACCAGTTTGAGTCAGAGAATCCGGGTGAATGGAAAGTCAAGGCCGAAGCCTGGCACGAACTAGGGGTCCTTAGGAGATCTAGCTCACCATTCATCATCTTCTCACAATCTAACCGAACCCGCCGCATGAGGAGGTCATGATTGTGAGGACCTTTAAGATCGACAAGAGACACGCCTCTCAGGAGGAGCTGTCCAATGAAGAAAGGCTAAATTCTAACGGCGAGGTTTGAAAAATACCGGGGAGTTTAAGGACCTGACATGGTAATTTGCCTATGGAAACTTGAATCAAAAATTTAACTATAAGGATTCTTAGAAACACTAATATATGCATACGTAACCAGAAACAATACCCTCTCGTTTAGATCATCAGACGCGAAGTCATAGATGCTACACATGGTAGGATTACACATAGGTCAGAAGGCAAGGGTAACATGAATGACAATGAAACGACGGTTTCTCATACGCCTGCATAAAACAGTCTATATAAAAGGACCACATACAGGACAGTAACCAATACACAGGACCTGAAAGAAGGATATGCGTGTGTTCATTCAAAGGAGGGTTTCCTATTGATTACTGAGAGAACAGTCCATTTCTCATCAAGGGCTTATGTGTTCTTTCTATGAGGAAAATGAACTGAGTTTTTCTGTCCGCATTCCTTTGGGCAATAAAACCTGTGATATCAGCATTGGTTGCCATGGAAACAGAGGCCTGTTCTACCTTTCTGAGGTGTTAGATTTCGGGGGAAGGGTCCATAGACCCTCATAATTGGCCCTTTGTTTAGGTGAGGGGGTGATAGATATTATTTGTTAAATATAACAAAAGTTGTGTGTCTGATTGGTCCAAATGCTACATAATTCCCCCTTTTCGAACGTTGTTGTCCATAGAATTGACAACAACGAGCGCTGTCAAGGTGCAGAACAATCAAACACACACCTGACACTCACGGCTGGGAGCCAGTGGCGGATCTTTGGCTGTTGGTGCCTCCAGGAGAGGTTGTGGTGCCGTGGTGGATGCTGTCAAGTGGTGTGCTGTGGTGATGTAGGCTGTAGAGAGGTGAGGGTCCTCGAGCTTG
>JADLZN010011850.1:0-30284 GCA_018155175.1 Sinocyclocheilus anophthalmus
CGTTTTGACTCTTAACTTTTATAAAGAATACTCTTTGGATTTGAGACTTTAGCTTTTCAACTTTACGATCGTATTTATGCACCAAGATCTTTTAACACTTCAAAGAGAAAGGAAAAACTGAAATAGCATCACATGACCCCTTTAAGGGGACACACAAAAACAGAGTTTTTGGCTCTACCGTAAAATGCAATTTCAACCAAGCTATAAAAAATAGCGTGGGGTATGTTTGAGATAAACTTCACATACCCCTCTGGGACATCAGAGAACACTTTAGATATGGTATCAATGCGTTCTATGGTACCTTAAAGTTTTGTTTAAATGTTCGCCGTTCCCGCCTCCTTCTTCCCGATCTACAAACTTTGTTACAACCTTTTATATAGATGTTTTAATCCAAATTTTATTAACCAATGTCTTTGCTTCTGATCTTTGATGATCCAGTTCAACCATACTGATAAGCAAAAATGACTTTAGATAAACATAACATTTGTGTTTGTAACATTTGCTACTGTTCAGGTGTGAATTTACATTTCCTTCAGCCTAGGGCTTATTCATTTCACTTTTGGTGTGAAAGGGCTTTTTACATTTGCCAAAAATATAACTTTTTTATTTTTAAAACAAACAAGCAAGCCCAGTCCAGATGAGAAATAGTAATGCAAAAGTAACATAACACATTAAAGGTAACTAAGTAATGTAATTAGTTACTTTTTAGGGAGTAACATAATATTGTAATGCATTACTTTTAAAAAGTAACTTTCCCTAATACAGACAATGAATACCTTAAGCATGTATTTACTATAACTAATATCATTCTACAATGCATGTATTATTATAGTGTTCTCATTATAATGTTATTTCAGACCGATAGATTTATCACAACAAGGACAGTTTTCACATGATTTCACATGATAAATATTTAAGCTTAAATTAATACCATTTTTAAATATTTGGTTAAATATTGGAATTTGTGATTAAACTGACTGTTTTCGACTAAATTTAAAGGATATTTTCATCAAAAGACTATTGTATTTTTGATGAATACTTTATTTAAATTGTATTTTTGTGTGTCATATTCATTAATTTACTTAATGACTAAATCAAAAACTTTAAGAAAAATATGCTTGCCTGAAAATGTTTGGCTGTAGTAGCAATGTTTTATTGGAGATTAATTTTAAGATGCAGCTTTTACAAGAAGGTTTTACAATGCAAGCTGCCTAACAGTTAAAGCACAGCATGCAATATCAATAAAATATGAAAAAACCCAGATAAAGTTGTCAAGCTCATTCTGCAGCCAACTGTGACCTTCATGACCTGTTCCTGACTCCAACCTCTGTAGTTTAGAGTGTTTAGGCTGTGAGAAAATTTGAACAGTAAATACACTTTGGCACAGCAAGAGACGCCATTCGAGCATGAGAAACGGCATTTAGCATTGCAGCGAGTTTGACACTTGGAGCCATGTCAGAGTGGGGCGTTGTACACGCTTGAGCACTAATGGGCTACCCCAGCGTGCTAAGCCAATATGAACGGCATCCATATTCAGAGCCGCTGTTAATCACTGGCGTGGCTGCGGCCATATTTCAGTGCTGGCCCTTTCTGCCCCAGGAATCTAATCCCGCCGAGCGTCTGCGAGCTGAGGGAGATTGATGGATGCAGGGGGAAGCCTAACCGAGCAAACCCTGCCAATGCTGCCTCTCGTTTTCTCTCTCAGGTTCTTAACACAAGAGGTACTCTTCCATCCATGGACAACTGCCAAACCCTGCCTTTCCTCCAGCCATAAATGCAACGTCTTTACGGAAGGGAACTACCTGTGTGGGGGCAATAAAGCTAATTTCTTTCAAACGTAATCAGACACAGACAGAAAGAAATGCCCTCAATCCAATTCACTTGAACAACCGAAGCACACTGACTAATCCATTTCACAGTTCATTTCTGTCTCCCTGGATACCGGGAGCAGCGCAATTACGAGAAATAGAGAAATTATTACAAATGGTTTCTTTTTGGATGGCACTGTGAAGACACGAATGCATGCAGGAAGGGGAATAAAATTCAAAGAGATTAACTCAGCTCGGTTTTCCCAAGCACAATAATTCTCTCTCTGTCTTCAGCGGGGTCACCATTGTATAGTCTAAATCATGCCTTATCAGGGCCAAACAGCCCCCCTGACTCCTGCAGTGTTGTGTGAATCATACATTTCCCTGAGCAGGGGACAGGGATCTCTGCAGGTCATAGTGGGCAGGTTGAAAGGTAGGGGGCGTGGCAAAATGTCATTCCAGCTAGCAGTGAAAGATGTTGATGACAAACTGGGGTGGGTAATAAGCAAATTTAGGCATCTTCTTAATGGTCTACAGTAGTATTGCAGTTATTGTTTGATGCGAGATATGGTAAAATAATAATAATAATATGTTTAATAATTCTTTCCCAAGCTCAAGGACGCTCAAAAATACAGTATTAATCAAAGCATTCGAAGAAGTTAAATGTTATATTGTCCCTCTCACATTAAAAGTAAAATGTAAGTGCTTTATATGACTCTGCCTCTAGTAATTATTGAAATAAAAATAAAAGTTTTTAGCTGACTAATGTAACGAATCAGCTCATGGGAAATATGAATAATTAATCATAACTAGTTATAATTAATTATGAATATTTAGATCCGCTGTAGATATTTAGCCGACCTCTCAGGGTCAACTGTCTTGTCAATCCTAAGAACGTTAATTTCCTGGTTAAGGAAATAACTTCCTTACTGTACAAATCTACAAAAGCTTGTAGCATAAATCTAAATGACTAAGTGACTCCAGTTATGAGCAAACAAATGAACAACGTCAAGTGTGTAACAAGTAAGGTTTTATTAACTACATAAACACTTAAACTGGCCCAACATACTACATAAAACATTAAAAAAATGGTCTAACATTACTACACTCAAACTAGTCTAACATACTACATAAAAACATAAACTGGTCTAACACACACACACAAACACACACCACACCAGTTGTTCATAGGACAGGGTTCAAGCTTAACCCTTTAAAGAGAAGAGAAATAAGAATATGAAGTTATGGAACCATTTGTATATTCAGCAGATCTACACCTGGGGATACGTTAGGTTCTTAGTTCAAACACACCTTGTAAAAAGGTGCAACTGATACTTAGTGTATCAATTAATAAGACTAAGTTTGGATACTTGCATGTCTCGTCTGTCTGAAAATAGATTCCAGATGCAATCTTAAGGCCCAAGATCTTACTGAAGTTGGTTGATGAAAAAGAACCAGTTTGCGTCAGAGTAACTTGATGAATGGAGAAGACAAGGCCAAAGGCCTGGCACAAAAACTTAGGATGTCCTGGAGCATTGGAGCACACATCAGAACCTAACAGAACCACCGACTCCTGGGCGGGTCCGGAGCGGGGCCTTTCAGTATCGGAAGAGTCACGCATCTTCAGGTGGGCTTGTCAAATAGACAGGCAGAAATTCAAGCGGGAGGTTGCAAGTGCTGGAGGGTTTTACGACCCTTTGTATGAGGGCATGGTAATTTGCAAATGTAATTCGCTTGGGGTGTTGATGCACAAACTAATAAAGATTCTTAAAACACTAATATGTTGCATAGGTATAAACATAAATATACACTCTTCTGCTAATCCATAAACTGACCGTCTTTTGTATCTTGATCACTGAAGCCAAAAACTTTTTCACATAAGGAAAAAATTCCTTAACTTCTACTTTTCTTCCAAAGGTTACATCAAGGAAAGCGTTAATCTCTTTTACAGTATGTAACTGATCTTCATCATAGTTGGAGGGAAAATCTGAACTTTCAGAAAGACAATCATCATCAGCCATTTCTTCAGTCACGTCAGTGCTTTCAGAGAGCTGAGACAGTGATATATTATCAATTTGATTCTCAACATTGTCTACATCAATATTATCAGAACTCTCAAATTAAGATTTTTTCACATCACTTGTCCCTGCCTCTTCACAATTCTTCCTTTTATTTTCTCCATCACAATTATTTTTTTCCCTTTTTTTCCCTAATTTCTTTTCACTCGATTCTTTCTGTCCTATATCTTCAGTAGATTCACTGTTCATGAGTACTAAGTTTATTATTTGCACTCTGCTCTTTGTCAGTTCTGTTATCTGTCTCTATTTCTTTACTTTTATCAACATTCTCTGCTTCAACAGCGACCGCCTGTTCACCTTCATTTGTTTTGTTGGTATTTTCTTCTGTTTGTGTTTTATGCAGGCATTCCATTTTTTTGTGCAATATTACCACACTCAAAGCATTTCAAATGATTGGTGCTCGCATTGTTTAACCCGAAACGAGATATCTAGCGTCGGCGATTCTAAAACCATAAACAGCTAAATGACAACATGTGTTTTAGGGCTTAATTTTTACACCCGAGTGGAATTAATGTCATTGCACTTACTATTTTCCCGAACCTCTGCACTTCCTTTTCAATGCTTGCATTAGGTATATATGGTGGACAATTAGAAATGTTCACCCTTGTCGACTGTGATACCAACGGTGAAACAGTAACAAATGCTCCACTTACCCAAACGCCGCTCACAATGAGTTTACTCAAAAAACTTTAATCCTTTAGAAAAACCACCATGGCCTTGTTCATTTTGGATGCGGATACAATATTTTCAAATCCTGTTTGTTCTCCAATCGCCACGAACACGTCCTCGACCGTTGCACCGGCGTCAGGCACGCACCTGACTCCATGGCGGAGTGACAGAGAGGAAATCTCCATCCCAGTCCTCCGCCACGAGGCCAAAAAACATCTACCTGGCAACTATTACTCCTCAAAAATGTTTAAATATTCAAATGAAACCCTATAACTATAGCCTATAATCTATAACTTATAGAAGAAGAAGAAACAAGAACAGTAAAGAAAACTATCCTCAGAAACGCTCCTCTCACCAGTGAGACGCTCACATTCCCAGAACTTCCAGCATGCACCAAGAGAGAGAGAGAGAGAGAGAGTCATATTTCTTTGCTTGGTCAGTGTCTTTGTGGGTTTTGGTTCATCTGTTGTTTTAAGGACTTTTGAAATAACTTAAATAAATTGGCAAAGTCATATTAAACTGTAATGCGACCAACAGGCCTGGAACTACATTAGCTGTGCGTTAATTGGAAAATAATTGCACATCTTAGAACATTCGTCAGCCAATCACAGTCAACTATTCAAAAGCCTTATGGTATTAATTATTTGAATTAATATTGATGCACCAACAATTTGACAACAAAAAAGATTTGGCCAAAACAGAAAAAAAAATAATTGCCTGTTTTGGCTGAAATAGTTTTGTAGGGTCGAAATTATTGACCGAAACAGTGACATTTTAGAGCTTCTCTGATGACGCGTGTGGTCTGTGTCAGTGTCCATTTCACACATACAATGTGAATAAGCTCCAGAAGGTAATATTGACCAAAATCGATCTTCTATTGTTTACATCTCTTTATGCGATACAAATTTGGAGGGCAGAGTTCACCAAATGTAATATTCATGAGCTTGTGTTTCCTTCCCTCCGTATTTGCATGATACTAATACTGCATAGTACAAGTAGGGTAACTGGACTGCAGTTCATGAATGGCTTCTGTATGTAGAGCCACATATTTCCCTGTAGTTCCTTAATAAGAAAAAGTAAACGTGGAGAACTGCAATAAGGTCTGTGTTCATTCGTTTTTTATTTAAAATTGAAAACAGAAACATTTTCGTTTTTCTTTTCTTTTCGTTTTTTTTAAACGAAAAAAACAAGAAATCGCTTTGATTTTACGTTTGTATATTCGGGGATAGAAAATGGATGAACAGTTTGAATGTTCGATTTCCATGTGTGGGCGGAAATGAAACACCCCTTTCCGCTGATTAGTCAAGCAAGCATCAAATGGTGCCGTCATCATGTTGTCTTCAGTTTTGTGCAACAGAATAAGAGTCCTCCGCTGTTAAAGCGTTTATTGCAACTCCTGCGTTCATCTCCCTCTCATCAAACAACCAGACTAACAAATGGCTTGACACAAACCATACTGGGGCAGGCCTAGACAGGGCTTACTTCTGTGTAGGCATAGATTCTATATGGCAAATATTAGGTGCTTATTGCAGAAATATGTATGTACCTCAGATCTGCAGCCACATTACCCTTTTAGTCTATTTCTTTAGCGCACTGCACATTTTATTTAGCTGCCCAGATATCAAAATCTGTGTAGCAAAGCTGCGTGACATTTACATTATAGTGAAGCGCAGACCAGTATCGGTTTTAGGGTGCTTTCACACCTGGCCCGTTGTTTCGGAACCTGGCGCGTTTCCCCCCTTAGCTTGGTTTGTTTGGGCATATGTGAACATGGCAATCGTGCTCGGATCCGCACCAAAACAATTGGTCCGACATCGCCTGATTGAGGTGGTCTCGGCTCGATTGAAAATGAACTCCGGAGCGGTTCGGTTGTAGTGAGAAAGCAATCCGATCCAACGGACCAACGAAACCAGGCTATATCACAATGTATAATAGGTAATTACGTAAGTTCTGTGAAAAGCATTAGTTTTATTGTTTTGCTAATACTTCAAAATGAACCTGTGAATGTCTGTGGGTGAGCACATCTTCGCCATTCAAAATAAAAAAGCACACCTTTTCATTTTATAATGCCGTCTTATTGCTCTTCTTCCTAGTAGGTGCATTTTAAAAATGTTTTCCCGATGAACCTGGACTCCTGCTAAAAATATAAAATTAACATCTAAAACACAACACAAAAAAAAAAAACAATAAGCCCGCGAAGCTGTTGTCGGTTCCATCTTGACGGATGACAGCCGTGACAGCTAGTGGAATCCCGGGAAAATAAACCGTGGAACTTTGACCAATGAGACAACAGTTTACTCTCGCGTGACTTGTATTAACAAATTTGGTCCGTTTAGAAACTTTGCAGTGTGAAAGCGAACCGCACCAAGAATAAAAAGCAAAATTGTAATAATTCTAATCCCTGTTTCAAATTACAACAAAGCAAGGCGGGGGGAACAAAAAAAAAATATACAGGTGTGAAAAGCACCCTTAGTGTGAATATAAAGCTATCTTACCATTTTGATTATTATTTCGAGTTTTTTTCAGAGAAGTTTATATGATACTGTCATTATCCGATGGCATGTTACACATGTATATAATACATGCTATTTTTATAGAAAAGGGCATTTTTCTAACTTTATAAAATATGTCTGTCACTTTAATATTAAATTCCTGAATTTAGTCAATATTTAAAAAAATATGACATTATAGGTGTTACCAATTACATCAGTACCAACCAAAGCCATCTTTGCACTGTGGCACAGAAGCTGCATCTTAAGTTGAATTTAGATGTATTTACACAATTATGTTGCTCAGACGGCAGTAAATGCATTAACACAGCAATTGCATTATGGATTGAGATGAATGTTTTAAACAAAAACATTCTGTATAGCCTACAGAAATATGAAATGAGTGACAAAATGAAACAATTGGATACTTGAATTATGAAGGTTACATCACCAGTAGGTGGCGGCAAGTCATTGTGTGGATGAATGAGTCATAGAGTCATCAATTCAATCGATTCGTTCAAAATGCTGATTTGTTCAGGTGCAAATCAAATGGATCATTGAACCACTCACACAAATGTTTCATTCAAAGACTCGGATTCATTCAAGAATTAAACTGTATTTTAAGTCAAATAAAACACTCTGTTTTGTGTCTAAAATTAAATCAATTCATACTCATTATTACAGTTTTTCTGAATTGCTAAAACACTAAACCCCAATCTCTGAACCAAATTCTCACTAGCTTAAACCAATTTGTCGAATAAAGCACTCTTTCTGCTAAACCTTAAACACGTTCAGGCAGTTAGGTTCTATTTGCAAATCTCATGCACTCTTTTTGCAAAACTCTAAACACATTCTCACTCACTCAAACTCTTATCACACTGTGATGCATTTGTGCTGAAAAATGCTAAACACAAGCAGCAAAAGTTAAACACAACTAAAGCACAGTTGTCATCATTTACACACAACGATTCAAAATTGTTCACACTTGTTTCTAATGATGTGATCAAACCAACTGTACAAAATACGAGCCAGTTCAGAGTGCACAAGTGGCACAGGTGACTGAATGATGATACGGACAATAGATGGAAACAATCTGAGAAGGAGAGGAGGAAGAGTACATGTAAGAAGTGGAGGATGAGGAGAGAAAGAGTTTAGAGAGTGTTATCAAGGCTGGATCTGTCAGACCAGAGGGTTTTTTTCTCTTTGTCTAGCAAAAAAAGACAACATTACTTGTGATGTGGACAAAGTCCTCAGGCCGGACTCAAGCACAAAGACATGTTGATGAGACAGAATTAATCTCTCCTTGACCCTGATTTTACAATTGCACAACTTACAGTATTTGAGTGTACTGTAACATGCTATTCATTTAGAGTTTATTTGACCTTTTTGGCCTTTGCAGTTGGACTGAAGTATTTGTGCCATATGCAAGTGCTGAATATTTACAAACATTCAGTACTATTCAATATTCAGCACAATACTATTCTTGCAGTACATACAGTAGGCCTATACAATATATTCACCTTACTCAGTTGCAATTACTATACTTTTTTACAGAATTGCAAAATTGTTTACTCAATACAATATACTTTTTTCTGTAATGTTCTGGATTCTGTGTTCTCCATTTTTCTCTGTAGTGTCTAATGAATGCTCTGTAGTGTTTGTTTTATTGACTCATCTGTGTGTGTGATCTGAGAGCACTGGTTGATTTTGAGTGCAAGTGAAATGGTTTTGCAGTGATTATTTGATTTTGATGCAAATGGTTGCGTGAGAGGTTTCGTGAATTTAGTTTGAGTATTTGGATTTGTGTTTAAGGTTTTGAGAAAATTAGTGATGGTTTCAAGAAATGTGTTTTAGCAAATCAGAAAAACTGTAATAAAACTGTACTGTCTAAAATAAAAGTTATGGCTGCGTACTCACACTAAAATCAATACTGGTTTGCGCTTCACTATAATGTAAATGCATTCGCCCCGTGTTGTTCAGTGCGTCACGTAGCTTTGCCACACAGATTTTGATAACTGGACAGCTAAATAAAATGTGCGGTGCGCCGAAAGAAATAGACTAAAAGGGTAATGTGGCTGCAGATCCGAGGTACATACATATTTCTGCAATAAGCATCTAATACTTTCCATAGAGAAACTATGCCTACACAGAAGTAAACCCTGTCCATTTGTTAGTCTGGTTGTTTGATGAGAGAGAGACGAAATGCTGGAGTTACAATAAACACCTTAACAGCGGAGGAATCTTATTCTGGTGCACAGAACTGAAGACGACATGATGAATATTTTGCTTGACCAATCAGTGAAAAGGGGCGTTTAATTCCCTCCCACACGTGGAAATCGAACATTCAAACTGTTTATCCATTTTCTACCCCTGAATGTAAAAACGAAAAATTAAGGCGAATTCTTGTCTTTTCATGTTTTTGAAAAAACAAAAAATGAAAATGGTTCCGTTTTCTCATGTTTCTGTTTTCAATATTAAATAAAAAAAATGAATGAACGAATGATACACAGATCCGTGTATCATCGATCATTGTTTTTTATTAAATTGAAAAGTAGAAAAAATCAATGAGAAAAACATTTCCAAAAAACAAAAAAGAAGAATTCAGCTTATATTTTCATTTTTCGTTCATGGGTGGAAAAATTAATAAACAGCTTAAATATTCGATTTCTACACGTGGGCGGGAATGAAACGCCCCTTTCTGCTGATTGGTCAGCCGAAGATCAAATCATGCCGTCATCAGTTCTTCTGCAGTATCACGCAGCAGAATAATAGTCCTCCACTGCTGCAGTTGTACGGATTAATAACCCATTTTATCAATTTCATATTTTTCTCATCAAACAGACTAATGAATAGCTAGACACAACTCGTACAGGGGCAGAGTCTAGACAGGTCTTTCTTCTGTGTAGACCAGCGGTTCTTAAAGTGATAGGGGGTCCGAGAAATAATTTGCTATAGCCTAAAGTATTTCCAGACTGTAAAGTCGCTCTTTTTTATCATGATACATAGGCCTACTGTGATTTATTCCAAAGTGACTTATATGATGCATTTAATGTAAAATCATCTAAATGAAGCCTTTTAAAAGATGAGAATTCCCTGTGGTTCATATTTGTGGCATGCGCCAGAAAGATGCTCAAGGAGACCGAGACGCGCTAAAGCAGCGCATTCTGTTGTTCTCTTTATTTTTCAAAGGCATGACATTTTGTAGTTATTTTGAACGTAACGTTACACAATTAAAAATATACATTTTACCATACGACTATAAATGACAGAGTATTAAGTTATTTCCCCTCGATGGGGTAAAAAAATCCAAGTGAACATCAATCAGTACTCAATATTAATTTAAACTGCTTTAAATATGACTGCTGCTTATTTCCTGTGCACTTCAATACAGGTCTGCGCTTGACTGTAGTCGCGTCTGACTGCTTATTGAGTTTATTTAACCCATCGCAATTTATTGGAACTGTGTGAACTAGAGTCACTACTCACCTTAATGTTGTTCTAAAGGCTTATTAATAACACAAAAATGTCCTGCTCGCACTTGCCAATTTAATGGCAGAGAATGGTGACTTTGTTTTTTTTTGTTTTTTTAAGCGGATGCATATCTGTCATAAAATAATCATATGCATCTCGTGGCGTATATTCCAAGCATTCTGAAGGTAGGCCTATACTGAGGGTTTGGTGAGAAACAAACCGAAATGAAGAGTTATTATTTTATGAAAATCTTGCGTTGCAGTAAGAGTGCGCAGCAGCTCATGCCGCGCACAAGTGCATATCCTTTTGAGATATAAATTATAATAAATTTTATTAAAACACAAGACTACATTATATAACACTAACAGCAGGCTATTTAATATCTGTTGTTCTCCGGTTGTCAGTTCTTGCGTGACCATTATAGGCCTATATATACCAAGCCAATTTATTATTCTTTCCTTTTTGTCTTAGTGTTTAAAATATTTATTTTGAAACAAATTAATTAATTTCTTAATTAAACAAACAAACAGACTTACTGGGTGAGCAGGGTAGGCTAAGACAGCTATCATATCATACCCTGCCATACCCAGCTGATGCAAAGAATAGAATTTACATCTACACAGAAGAAAGCCCTGTCTAGACTCTGCCCCAGTACGAGTTGTGTCGAGCTATTCATTAGTCTGTTTGATGAGAAAAATACCAAATGTAGTTGCAATAAATGCGTTAAAAATCCATACAACTGCAGCAGTGGAGGACAATTATTCTGCTGTATGATACTGCAGAAGAACTGATAATGGCACGGTTTGATCTTCAGCTGACCAATCAGCAGAAAGGGGCGTTTAATTCCCGCCCACATGTAGAAAGCGAAAATCACGTGTTATTATTTTCACCCCTGAAACGAAAAACGAAAAGTTAGGATGAATTCATGTTTAGTTTTTTGGAACAATTTTTTGGAGCCCTTTTCTAATTTTTCTACTTTCAATATTAAATCAAAAAACGAATGATCGAATGATACACGGATTGTACACGGACCCAATAAGACTGCATGTGGTCACTTGTAATAGTTCCCATTTAAAATAGAGTGAAGAAAACAGCCATATACAGAGTTCTAGCATGAAACTCTAGATGGCGCAGTCCGATAGGTCTAACTAAATCTGACCCAATGACATCATTATCAAATGGCACAGCTGATTGTTCTTTCCTGTATTGGTAGCCAATGAGCTCGCTGTTCAACATTCAAATATATGACTAGTGCTTGCTGTAGCAGTTGCAGCTTGCTTCAGAAACCCTCCACCTTCCCCAGCTCCACCTGTATAGAGGTGATTCATATGGGGGTTATTTCATGTATGTTATATTTGAAGTAGCAATATTTCTTACATGTTCACAGCAGCATGTTGTGGATGTATTGGCAGTAGCAAGTCTTGTTACCTGCTCTGCTGCAGCAGCAGCAGTGTAGCAGATCTATTCCGCCAAGACCAAATCATTAACTTTCATGTACCTTACACACGCGCTATCCATGCCGGGTAGTTATCATGACTGAAATAACAAAACCTAACAAGATTCAATTACAAGAGTTAAAACACACAAGAGATATTTGGACAGGCCTGTTTTACATAAACACAAATCCTTATGTTTTTTATAGAGTGGAACAACACAACAAAATGCTGGAGTGAAACCCAGTTTTGTTGCAGGATTTGGCTGTGTGAATTTCATTTTCTCAGGAATCCTAAATGAGAAGCATCTGGATTAAGCTCCTAAAGGAGAACGTTTAATAATGACGTCTGCACAAGTAAAATCATCCTTGGGTCCAAGCACCCCACAAACTTGATTTGACTGCCAGATTATTTCATTTTTAACCTTGTTTTTATTTTTTATTCTTTACTTCATTCCTCTCCCAACTCAAACTCAATAATTCAATAGCAACTGCAGCAGAAAATCATCTGACATTTGGGCTCTCTCTAGATGTGTCATGTACGGTGGAAGATAAAATAACTGCAGTGGAAAAAAAGCGACGGAAGAATAGTTCTCCTTACAAAGGTCATGTTCAAGTAGCCATGTGCCAGGATTGCATGACAGAAGGGTCAAATTGCACAACCTCTGGTCCTTCCGGTAGAGGTGTCTCGAATCTCTGCATGTCTCTGGAGACAAATATACCCATCTTCATCTCAGGTTCCACCTCTTCTCAGAATAAGAGAACTGTCCCCTTGAGGGCAAATTCAAGGAGAGACTGTATTTCCTCATTTGATTCTTGACAACTGAAATTAAAAAAGGGCACAATTATGACAAAAATCATAATTGTTGATTATTTCCCTTTTAAATAGATTTTGTTTTGGAGGTCTCCTACAACTGGTTTACAGGCATCCATGGTCTAAAAACACTTTCATTCTCTAATAATATGCATTGCACTAGGAGTGTGCAAAATAGTCGAATATTCAAATATTCTATCTGCAATAATTATTTTTTTAAAAACGAATTTTGCTCAAATGTTTCTTTGCTAGCCGTAAATGCAGTAAATCCCTGAGGCAGTAAATCCCTGGGCGCCAGCGTCCCTTATGGCGCCGACGCTGATGGCTGCCTCCGTGGCGTGCTCCGCAGTTGTTTTTATGTTTTTGTTAGTTTGTCCTGTCTTTAGTTATATCCCTGCAATCAGTTTCACCAGAGACGAATTGCTGGACATTCGGAAATACACACCACCTGATATTTCACCGGTTTTCGACTATTCGGATGTTTTGCTGGACATTGTTGTCGGGGGAGCTGTGGCGCTGATCACTCGCTTCAGGATGCGCAGATGGGGGAAGTGAGCCGGCGCGCTCGTGAAGCTCAGAGAGCGCGGATTCAGAACGCCGTTGCCAGGCATCCATCTGGCAAATCTCCGCTCTCTGCCCAACAAAACGGACGAACTTCTTCTTCTCTCCCGGACAAATAAGGATTTTTCCAACTCTGCTGCTCTGTGTTTCACTGAAACCTGACTGAATGAAGCCATTCCGGACAGCGCACTACATCTGCAGGGCTTCCAGCTGTTCAGAGTGGATCGTGACGCAGAATCAACAGGGAAATCGCGCGCGGCGGTACATGCTTTTACATCAATGAGAGGTGGTGTACAGATGTAACTGTGTTAAAGAAGATGTGTTGTCCCGATCTAGAAGCGCTTTTTTCATTAACTGTAAGCCGTTCTATTCGCCGCGGGAGTTTTGCTCGTTCATTCTTGTCAGTGTGTACATCCCTCCGCAAGCACACGTGAGCTCCGCTTTACAGAAACTCGCTGATCTGATCACATAGACAGAACAACAACACCCGGACTCTTTTTTTAATCATTCTCGGGGACTTTAATAAAGAAAATCTCTTCTGTGAACTGCCAAAATACAGACAGCATATCACATGTCCCACCAGAGACAGTAAGATATTGGATCACTGTTACACCACAATAAAGAATGCATATCACTCTGTTCCACGAGCAGCTTTGGGGCTCTCTGATCACTGTTTAGTTCATCTAATCCCGACCTACAGGCAGAAACTGAAATCAGCTAAACCTGTATTAAGGACCGTAAAAAGATGGACTAATGAAGCAGAGCAGGATTTACAAGCTTGTTTCAACCTCACTGATTGGAGTGTTTTTGAAGTTGCTGCCACCGATCTGGACGAGCTCACTGAGACTGTAACATCTTATATCAGTTTCTGTGAAGACATGTGCATTCCTACCAGGACTCATTTAACCTACAACAACGACAAACCATGGTTCACTGCAAAATTCAGACAGCTCCGTCAGGCCAAAGAAGATGCTTACAGGAAGGGGGATAATGTCTTGTATAAACAGGCTAAATACACACTGGAAAAGGAGATCAGAGTGGCAAAGAGGAATTATTCTGAAAAAATAAAGATTAAATTCTCTTCCAGTGATCCAGCATCAGTGTGGAAAAGTCTAAAAGAAATCACCAATTACAAGACACCATCCCCCAGCACTGTGGAGAATCAACACCTGGCAGACGATCTGAACGAGTTCTACTGCAGGTTTGAAAAGACACCCCACACCCGCCCTGAACACCTCTCCACACAACCATTCACACCTCCAGCAACCCCCCTCTCCCCCACACCTGCAATTCAGATCAGCGAAGAAGAGGTGCGCCAGGTCTTCCGGAAGCAGAAAAGGAAAAAAGCACCAGGCCCAGATTGTGTTACACCAGTCTGTCTGAAATCCTGTGCTGACCAGCTGGCCCCCATCTTCACACTGATCTTCAACAGATCACTGGAGCTGTGCGAAGTCCCTTCATGCTTCAAACGCTCCACCATCATCCCCGTCCCAAAGAAACCCAAAATTACTGGACTTAATGACTACAGACCTGTGGCTCTAACGTCTGTGGTCATGAAGTCTTTTGAAAAACTGGTGCTGGCCCACCTGAAGGACATCACTGGACCCTTGCTGGATCCTCTTCAGTTTGCCTACAGAGCAAACAGGTCTGTGGACGATGCAGTCAACATGGTACTGCATTATGTTCTGCAATATCTAGACAGACCAGGGGCTTATGTGAGGATTCTGTTTGTGGACTTCAGCTCGGCCTTTAACACTATCATCCCAAACCTCCTCCTGCTCAAACTATCTCAGCTCTCTGTGCCCACCTCCGTCTGTCAGTGGATCAACAGCTTCCTGACAGACAAGCAGCAGCTAGTGAGGCTGGGAAAATACACATCCAGCACCCGTACGATCAGCACTGGAGCTCCTCAGGGTTGTGTTCTCTCTCCACTGCTCTTCTCCCTGTACACCAATGACTGCACCTCTAAAGACCCTTCTGTCAAGCTCCTGAAGTTTGCAGACGACACCACACTCATCGGCCTCATTCAGGACGGTGACGAGTCTGCTTACAGACAGGAGGTCGAGCAGCTGGCTGTCTGGTGCAGTCTCAACAACCTGGAGCTCAACACGCTCAAAACTGTGGATATGACTGTGGACTTCAGGAGAAACCCCTCTGCGCTCCCCCCACTCACCATCATGGACAGAACTGTGACTGCAGTGGAGTCATTCAGGTTCCTGGGCACCACAATCTCTCAGGACCTGAAGTGGGACACTCACATTGACTCCATTGTGAAAAAGGCCCAGCAGAGGTTGTACTTCCTTCGCCAGCTGAGGAAGTTCAACCTGCCACAGGAGCTGCTGAAACAGTTCTACTCTGCCATTATTGAATCTGTCCTCTGCACTTCAATAACTGTCTGGTTCAGCTCAGCTACCAAATCTGACCTCAGAAGACTACAGCGCATAGTCCGGACTGCTGAGCGAATCACTTGTACAACCCTCCCTTCTCTCCAAGAACTGCACTTATCCAGAGTGAGCAAAAGGGCTAACAAAATCACTCTAGACCCCTCACATCCAGCACACTCCCTATTTGAACTGTTGCCATCTGGTCGACGCTACAGAGCACTGAGCACCAGAACCGCCAGGCACAGGAACAGTTTCTTCCCTCAGGCCATCCATCTCATGAACACTTGACAATAACCGTGGAACACACACTATTTATTCACTCATACACTTATTTATCTAACACTCATACTCAGCTTACACCTCAAATTTGCACATAATATACAGTACCTGTACATACAACTGTCTATTGTACCTGTACATACAATTGTCGATTTGTGTATTTTTATTCCTTATTTACTTTTTCTATTTTTATTTTTATTATCTGTGTTTTTTGTTCTGTCACTGTCATTCTGTTACACTGTGGAAGCTTCTGTCACGAAAACAAATTCCTCGTATGTGTAAACATACCTGGCAATAAAGCTCATTCTGATTCTGATTCTGATTCTGATAAATCCTGAACAAACGTTGTCAAGTGAAACGGAGTTATCACTAAAAAGAGGAATCATATGAAATACAAACACCGGAACACCATGACCAGTCGAATTAAGAAAAACAGCAGCACATCACTGCATTCACTACTGCAGGTAGGCGCAGATGTACCCCGAGCGAGCCAAGAAGACCACTCATTTTCTCTGCAGCCAGCTTTATTGTTTATAGGCCGTGTAGCCACCAAAGTGTTTTTCCAGAGGCTAGCATATTTTTTTTTTATAGTTTTCAATGGGAGCGCTGCGTATTTTAAGATGCCAGCAGCACAACAAAGCGCTAATAAATGTTCAACTTTGGCCAAAACTCACCGCTCATCACTGTCAGTTTTCAGTCAGCCATCCAATCATAGTGGAGGAGGGGCAGGGCAAATACCGCACCGACCAACTGTCACATCCAACTTGAACTTCGACTGAATGACAATAGGTGCGTTCGACTTGAAGCACCGCTACTATGGTACGCCGTTTTAACATTAAATACTCCTTGTTGTACTAGTCATAATTTAGTTTTGACTAGTCAAAATCCAATTCCCCCCCCCCCCCCCCCCCCCCCCCCGATATTCTATTCTGCAATTTTACTCGATCGTAATTGGAATTAAGATATCTACAATGTGATTATGACTAGTCGTATTGTTCCATTGACTTCCATTGGAAAATATTTTCGGATATCTACAAAAGAGTTATCTTTATCTATAATTAAAGATATCTATAATTGATTTTGTACTAGGCATAATTTTAATTAGAGATATCTCAAATTACAATTCTACTAGTGATAATTAAATTAGAGATATCTCTAATTGAATTAACACTAGTCAAAATTATAATTCAAGATATCTCTAACTGGTGTTTGACTAGTCATAATTATATTGCAGATATCTTTAATTCATGATTTCTTAAAGATATCCAAAATACATTTGTAGATATCTGCAAGTAATTTATTACTAGTCAAATTACAGTTGTAGATATCTTGAATTTGATTTTTGACTAGGCAAAACTTAATAAGAGATATCTTGAATTGGAATTCTTCCTAGTCAAAACTCATTTAAAGATATCTGCAATTTAATTATGGATATCTCAATCTAATTTTTGACTAGGAAGATCTTTCTTTGGAGATATCTGCATTTAGCTTTGTGACTAGGAAGAATTTCAATGTAGATATCTGGAATTAACAATGTGACTAGTCAAAATTCCTTTATAGATATCTAAAATGTGCATGCAAATGCACCTTTGCTTAGCCCCACCTTAAACATTTTATTAACCAATCCTACCTTGGAAACTGTTGTCATCCGCCATTTTGTCTAAGAGTTGTATAATAAAGGTCCTGCGTTTTTGGGTCATTTTAAACTGTTTTATATAGAAGTAATTAAAAAGTATGGAAATAAAAATGTAGCTGAAGCATGTGTAAAAGTGGTAGACTACACAGAGAGGACTCAGACAGGCTTTTGTCCTATTCTATATCGTAATGTTGAGACGTGTGTGCTGTGGATTAAATTGTGTTAGACTTTATTTACAAACGAACACATGTAAAATCAGTAGCTAAGGATTTGTATAGGCCTCATGTCAGCTGTTGTAAGATTTGATATAATGTTAAAAGAATACATTGGAGCTCATCATTGAACACAGCAGATTATCATCATCATGGATCTCTTGCTATAATAAAATGCAATACTCCCACCTTGTGTGCTATTTCCTATGGAAGCTCGTTTCCTCCACTAAATAAATAAATAATATATATAAATGCGACTTTTTATCTTGCAATTCTGACTTTTTTTTCTCAGAATTGCAAGATACAGCTAAACACAATGCAAAGAATTGTGAGTTATAAAGTTTATAACTCGCATTGTTTATATCTCGCAATTCTGAGAAAAAAAGTCAGAATTGTAAGATAAAAAGCTGCAAATTACTTTTATTTTTTATTCCATGGCGGAAACAAGCTGCCATAACGACACAAGTAAACCTGAATCCATACACAACGTAATGTAACCTACTAATAAATGTCATCAATGCCAGTTAAACTTTTATTAAATTGTAATCTTTTTAAAATCAGCCTTCACCTTTTTTGACTGCATCTGATTATGAAACATTGTTCTTGTCCGTCATGCATTTATTTCTACTATTTTTCATGTTTTTGTTGTATAATTCCATTGTTCTTCATTATGTCTAAATGTATAATAAATAAATTCTGACGAGCAGTTTGCGGTTTTCTGCCTTTATTGAACATTACACTGCATTTGGTCCGTTTTGCAACATGATTCAATTAAAATCACAGCGCTATACATACATGCACGCTGGAGACCTTTTACCACATAAGGCTGCATCCAGATATTATGTAAAAATCCCTGAAGTACTTCATCCAGTAGCTTTTCTCTCCGTGACAAGAAAAGCAGACCACTGTTGTTAGCAGTTAGCACTAAGCATTAATCGGGGAGGGGCTCTGGGAGGAGCTTAGTTAATTTAGTCTCACGTCACACAACAGCACATTCGACTAGGAGCAGGTACAATTCAGATATCTTAAAATATAATTGTGACTAGTCGAAACTGAATTAGAGATATTTCTAATTACCTTTGCGTATATGTGACTATTGAAGATATCTGACGTAATTACAGATATCTTAAATGGAGCTTTGACTAGTCAAAGTATTTAGAGATATCTCTAATCCGATTTCTTACTAGTGCAATTATAATTGCAGATATCTCTAATTGTCATTGTGTCTAGTTGAATTATAATTATGACTCGTCAATACAATTGTTCCTATCTTAAATTATATTTATGGATAGTCAAAACAAACTTTTAAATGCTAAAACTGCTTGCCATACAGATGTGTTCACTCGCTGATGAGTCTCGATCAAATGGTGCTGTGAGATCCAGTGTGAAGCGCTTGTATTCAGCAATAACACAAATAACTGTTTACAGCCAGATGAAACAGCGCTGACAAACAGCAGAAACACTGTGCACAACTGAATAGAGTCAGAAGGCTTTTCAATCTACACATTGCCATCATTTACCATGGACTTACTGTAGTATCACTAACTGCACCATGGTATTATGTTAGAAATGTGGGTATTTGTGTCGAATTTATATTATTAATTTAGACATGTTTTAAATGTATTGAAGGAGTAATGGAATATAATTACAGTATATTTTTGTGATTAAGCTATAGCGTTTATGCATTTATACTAAATTTATTTAGACTACTGTTTTTCATACAAATACCTTGAAACCATATAGTTACTTTAATTTTTTTTTACCATGGTATTGAGGTGCTATGTTTGTGGTTTTAACTGTGATTATCATGATCGAAATGTATGCTACGATGGAAGACCAGTGGTTAAAAAAAAAAAAAACTCAGTCAGAATAATTCAATTTTGCCATATAAAAATGTTGTTACAATTTTTACAGATGTTACTGATTTTGATAATGAACATAAATCTACATCTGCATCCTAACTTAATCTATTAAATGTGTATTTCTAAGAGACAAAATTTGTTTTATTATTATTAATATTATCAGGCAACACAAACCTATTTCTTGATTTGAAACAATATTACTCATTAGGACGTGCAGAACTAAAAAAAATTTTTTTTTTTCTATTAAGATATTTATTTGATTAAGGGAAAATTACTGGAAAAGTGTAAAGAATTCAAAAACGTGAAGTGTTTGTCGTGCTCTGACCATAAAGAATAGTTTAAAACCAAAATTAACCATCTGGTTTTTACAACTTTAACATTGGAGCAAAACTTAAACTTGACGAATAAAGATTTTTTTTATCGTGATAATTATTGATATCGACTGATATGAAAAATCTTTATCGTGATAATTTTTTTGGCCATATGGCCCAGCCCTAATTTAAAGTTTGCGGCATAGAATCTTTAAAATAAGTTCAGTTTTACATCTTACATTTTATACATAACAAGAGTTATAGTCTGTTATTGTGGGGACATTTCCACACCCCTAAACATGACGTGGCACAAAACGAAACTTGATTGGTTGTTTTAAAAACACAGTTACTCACACTTGCATTGCAACATTACTGTTGGATCCAATATGTCGGCATATCATCTTTTATTTTCAGTCTCTCTGAAATGCTTGCATCAAACTGTCTTGGTAAAAATGAATCCTCATTAAAATAAAGTAAACAAACGAACAGCATCTTAGCAGGTGTTTTTCACGCCTACTCTCTCTCTATATATATATATATATAATATGTGCGTGTGTGTGTGACCCTGGACAACAAAACCAGTCATAAGGGTCAATTTTTCGAAATTTGGATTTTCTAGGGCTGCAAGATAAATCGCATGCGATATTTAATGCGCATCTTGTTAGTAAACCGAGTTCTGTAATCAGCGGTAACTCTTCATCACGTGCGTGCTTTCACATGGAGCACAACAAAAATTACTACACAGAGCCTTTGCGTGGTTTTGTCAGTGATCTATGGCTCTGTGTAGTAAATGCTGTTCCATGTGAAAGCACGCACGTGATGGACATTTACCGCTGATTACAGAACCGCTTTACTAACAAGATAAATTCGAATAAATAAGCTTTCCATTGATGTTATGGTTTGTTAGGATAGGACAATATTTGGCTGAGATACAACTATTTGAAAAAATGGAATCTGAGGGTGCAAAAAAATCCAAATATTGAGAAAATCGCCTTTAAATTTGTCCGAATGAAGTTCTTAGCAATGCATTTTACTGATCAAAAATTAAGTTTTGATCTATTTACTGTAGGAATTTACAAAATATCTTCATGGAACATGAAGGTACTTTACTTACTGTCCTAATGATTTTTGGCATAAAAGAAAATCTATAATTTTGACCCATACAAATGTATTTTTGGCTATTGCTACAAATACCCAGCGACTTAAGACTGGTTTTGTGGTCCAGGGTCACATATATATAAATATTAGGGATGCACCGATGCACTTTTTCCAGTACTCGCCTGATACCGATACTTTTATTTTTGGTATTTGCCGATACCGAGTACCGATACCGATATGTTTTATTGCATTTGTAAATGTTTTAAATATTGGGTACAGAAACCAAAAGAGTATGTATAATGTTAGTTGTTAACTTCATTTATCAAATAGATACAGTCAAAAAAATTTTATTCAGACACCTTCAACATTTCTCACATTATTTTATTTGCTATAGTTTAGAAAATGGTAATAAATGACAAGAACTCAAACGGTGTCAGAACAAATTAATCTTGATAATGTTAGATAATTTTGATAGAAAGGTATGTAATGGATTACAATCAACCAAAAATTAGATAGCTGTTAGTATGACAGTATTTACATAACTATGAATACTTTGTTGGGCAACCCTTAGCCTTTATGACAGCCTGTAGTCTCCTGGGCATTCTGTGACCCAGCTTCATGCAAACCTGAACTTTAATTTTTTCCCAGACTCGGTCTGAATAATTTTTGTATAAATTTTACTGGTAGCTCCACTGTATGAAGAATTTTTGGGTATGATTTGTCGGTTTACTTTATTTTACTATCCTCACTTACATAAATTAACTATGGTGTCCTGCACCCACTAGTAAAAAATATAAAAAATTATATCTGCTCTCTGAATAATTTTTGGTTTGACTGTATATCCTTCGGTTATTTTCACACTTAATTATGCCCATTAAAATGTATTTTACAAGTTTTTGTTACTTTCACTGTTCATTTTTTGCTCTATGTTACATCATCTTTAATTTAATAGCATTATAGCTGCTCCATTGCAGCGGCTTAGTATACTGTAATCACGTGCTTTGCTGTATTAATGTAGGGAACCACTCGTTATAAATCTCCTTACTGTGATATTTTCAGAAATAGAAGTAGCGTTTTTTTTCATCTGAAACGTGCTGCGATTTATATTCCAAAGCCACTCATATAATGCAGAAACACTCAAGCAACTCAAGCAGTGTATGCCTAAGGTTGAAAATAAATTATGTTTATTGTGAATGCCCCTATAAATGGTCTTATTTTTACGATTTAGTTTTAATCCAAATGATGCGTGTGCTAAGTGAGTGAGCATCAAAGATCACACAACAGAAGTGCCTGCTCTCTCTCTCTCTCGCTCTCTTTACCGTTAAGTAACTTGTGCATTGTTTTACTTACTTGTTTTTGACATATCCGACCGAACTACAAACTTTCCAGTGATGTCTGTGAGAAAGGTATATTCACTCGACAAGCTTGTGCATCTGCGCCGCAGTACGCTCAATCCACTCAGCGTGCTTTGTTTATCAGCTCACGCACATCAGCTATCCAGGCGTTAATACTGAATGTTTAACATTATATTCATTGCATACATATACTTCGTAGTAGACATCCTTAACTCCTTTCTGTTGTCGTGTTTCTTTGTTTGAATATGGCGCTTAGTGGTATCGGCGTTTGGTATCGGGGCATTTTATCGAGTATGAGTATGAGTACAGGAGACCAGTATCGGCCCGATACCAATACTGGTACATCCCTAATAAATATATATATAGCCAGTAAATTCTCAAGTCACTGGTCAATAGCAGGTGGGACAAAAAAAAAAGATAATTGTCAGCCAAATTTTATAATCGTGACAGTCTCTACTCTTTTATCCACTTTTGAACATTTTCCTGGTTTCTTTAAGGGGCGGGTTTGTGGGTGAGTGTATGTATTGGCTTTTTCTGATCTTTCGATCAAATATTGGGAAAGAAACTTGCACAGTTTAGCTACATAAGAATGTGAAAGGAGACAACGGAAAATGATACGGAGAGCAGCAGCTTTCTTTCCCTCCTCGATAGTGGTAAAACTAGCCGAACACAGTGTGTTTTTGTGTCAGAATCAGAAATGGTAAGTTTAAATACCATCTGGTTAGTGCACTTCAACAACACATCCTGTAATATTTAAGAATTAGGTTAGTTGGTAGAGAAGAGGCGTATTCAGTGGCTGTTAGAACACATTAAACAAGTGTCATCACTACTAAAGCAATCCAGTCAAATGCGTTTTCGACAACCTCTGGAAGCGGTCAAAAGTGGACAAGCTCAAAACGTTTCAGACCCAGTTTATACCTGTATTTAGTAGGGATGCACCGATACCACACGGCCTACTTGCTGTCGTAGAAGATTTGTTGCAAATCATTAGCTATGTTTCCATCCAAAGTTGCGAATTTAACTTTATGCGCAAAATTGTAATATCGCACAAAACATTTGCGAACAAGCACCATTTCCATGCAACGAGTCAAAGAGAACAAAATCATCACTTCCTGATAAACTAGCACTATACATCACTAAGAAAAGTAGGAGAACCTACTGAATTTAATAATTTTCCTATATAAATGCGGAATGCGGTTATTGCTTTCGGAGGTGGATGCTGCTGTTTGGGAACGCAGTCGTTTAACAGTTCTGGGAGGCAATTATACAGAAATACTTTGATGACAGACTTTGCTCGGGCATTTCCGAATGACCATATAACAACTTTTCAGATGCTGTGGAACAAGATCGGTCCGCTGGTTAGGATTTGCCGTCCCATAGCGCAGTCACATTACTTTTTTTGATGCGCTTGGGAGGAATTTATTCGCAAAATGCATTTCCATCTCCCATTATTCGCATTAAACCTTTTTCGCACAAGTCAAAAACCACCTCAAGCGAGCGTAAAAACTTTTTTGCGAATTAAGGCATTTTTACTCGATATTCAGCGTTTCCATCTCTCGATTCTGATGCGATACTTCAAAATGCGCATAAAAGCCGGGTGATGGAAACCCAGCTAGTGTGACATCAAGCCTTCTTTATACTTTCGCCTGGCTCCACATCGCGAGCCTCCGCTGACTGCGCGTGCACCTCCCCAAATGGATGATGCGTTTATACTTGACGCATTTGTTGTTGTATTATTCTTTGAAACTACAATGGGCCACGAGGAGTAATTGTTCGCTAAAACCATCGGGGGGGGGGGGGGGGGGGGAGAATCAAGTGAGTAGTAGTAGGTTTGCCAAGTACACATCAAATTTGAACATCTGCCATTGTGAATGAGTTTGTACCAGGGATCATTAGGGTTCTCAGAGGCGAGACAAAGCAGAGTCCAGAGTACTGGCAGAGGTAACCAGCAACAATTTGCGTCTAAACACAGCCCAGACTTCTAGGCTAAAACAAGGCTAAATTTGGGCTGTCAGTGAAAATTTAATAGACGTCTAATCATAGCCCAAGAATAGACTAGTCATCAATTAGACCACTATTAAACGACTACATATATACATCTAATAGACGACAAAATGGCAATCCATCCAAACAAAATTCAATATACAGCTTTTATTAAGGAAAATAACATTTTTAACAACTTGGACAATTTAAGACAATACAAAATTATAAAAATGCAAAATAATTAATGACAAAATAAAATTTTATAACTACAATACACTTAAATATAAATATTACGATAACTTAAGATATAAAGATATAAAAATGAAAAAATAAAATATTTTAAATAACTTAAAAAAAAAATCTAATACAAATCAAGAACATGTTATCACACTTAACATTAAAACATTACAGATAAATGACAACATAAAAAAAAGATGAACCCTTTTGTTGGCTTACTTTAACAAATAAAACAACCAACAGTGAACTTATAGGAAATTATTAATTATTGGTTTTATTTCTTGTTTAAAATGCTTCCCAAATGCATTCCTCAAGTCCAACTCTGTTGCTGCCAGGAAGTTGGTCATCACAGCATCTGCCAAATAAGAAAAAGGAAAAAAAAGGCACAAGAAAAGCTCGACATTATTTTTTACTTTAATTGCACTAATTGTGACAGGGAGTCATTCTCTTTTGCTTGGATGCTTACTAAAAACAAAAACGAGATATATATATTGTGTATCACCATTCAGTGTGTTAAAAAAGGGAGAAGCTCTCTGGTAAATGTTGTGTTTTTTATACACATACCTCTAATGACCGAGAACAGTGTAGTCTTTTCAAATGCCTCTTTCTGCAGCAGACCACCCCCCTTCATGTTGAATTTGGACATGAGGGAATTTTTTTAAAACTCTAAAACAGTGCTTCCCAACCGGGGTGCCGTCTGTCGAGAGCAGGGGTGCCATGTAAAAAAAAATCATTTTTTAATATTTTTAAATTGCTAAAATGTTCAAAAAAGCAGCTATTATATAATATCCATTTCTGATGTCGCCAATAATTAGAGATGCACCGAAAGTCCGGCTGCCGAAAATGAGCTCAGGTTTCACTTTCACGTTGTGTGACGCTCTGCGATTATCCCGCTCTATGCGTGTGGGCGCTCCGCTCAGTCGCTCCACTCGTATACCGTTCATGCTCATCGAAACAGCAAAGTCCACTCAAACATTGAGCTGACAGGAAACATCGATGTAGTACAGTATTGTTTCTGTCTGCAATAGCCCTACTGTGTGTAACATGGTGTGGTATATGGGCAACTCTGGTAACGCTGCCCTCTCATTCATTGATCTGCTAACCGCTATGTTATGCTCGCGTGTTCTGATAATAATAGCTTTCTAGTATTAAACATTATTTGGATAATTGGTAAAATAAAAAAAAATAATTAAATATCTTAACCCTACTGTTAGACCTACCTGAAAATTAAAAAGCAATTTATTTAATTCGAAGGCCTGCCGTTATTTTTTATTTGTGCTATCATTATTAATTTCTTTATTTGTTCTTTATTTTATTACTGATGCTTACTTGTCATTTTTTTATTAAATTCAAAGTTTGAAATCATATCATATGAAATCAAACTATCTCGTGCTACTGCAACAAAATTACCCCACTGTAAAATTTAAAAAACACTGAGTGAGCAAAAATTTGTGTCAACTTTTCTATCAATTAAAATAAATCTTATTGTAACGTTACTTGTACAATGACAAAGATATTCTATTCAATTAGCTCATGCTCTCTCTGTATCTAACAAGCCATTGTTCAGTTATAAATTCAATATAATAATTAAAATAATCGATGGATGAGAGATGATAAAAGATGAGAGCTTTAGTGAGGAAATTTTGTTTTGGAGAGTTTTTTTTTTTTTACCATTGTTGCCCGGATCTTTTCAATTTCCAACCGCTTTTCCAGATGTTGAAACTCCTCCTCAGTTTCTCCAATTCTTCTGAGTGTGTACACTGTATAAATTAATATGGATTAATCTTTGTCAAAGATGTGTTTGTTCTGTTGTTTGCTCTTTCGCCTTTTCTTGCGCTGTTTTAAAATCGATTGTGTTTGTAAACATGTACAAATGATACAACTTTTACTCTATTTAAATTTTGCAATTAATCCTCTGAACGCATGCGTGCTGAACCGTGGGCCTAGTCACAGATCACTATCAACTACAGTCTGCTCCCTTCACTAAAATGTCACAGTTCCTAAACATGATAACAAATAATATAGATAAATAATGAACACGTTAAAACGAAAACACAGATACTTACAAGACTAAGTAGGAATGTCTTTTATCGTTTGTTGTTTGCCCGCTGTTCTCCGTCAAGTAAACCTAGTGCTCTCTCGTGTAAAAAAAATGTCAAATATAACACTGATCTCTAACTCTCATGTCTTGCGTTGCCAGTAGTCATGTATCAGTAGGGCTACAATTGCCATTTAGCGGTTGGGAATTGTAATTGCATTTTTATTTATAAAATGAAAGACAGCCGAATATCAATAATATCATATAATGTGTATGAATGTAACATTTAACAGATTGTGGGATGCATGACATCATATTATCAAACCAAGCGCGGAGTTTTAGAGTTTGTTATTTGCTGCATATTCGCCTAGGCTTGCTTAGGACCTCTGCAAAATTTACCTCACGTACACAAACGAAGTCCAATAAATTTCACATGTCGGTCTTGTAAGAATGTACTACAGCCTTTGGAACATGAAAAAACCAATTTGATGAATTACAGTATTTGTTTTCTAATAATAATTATGTACTGTATGTACTGTAAGGGAGATATTGGCAAAATCTAACCTGTAGTAAGTTAGCCTTGTATCTAGCAACGTACTACAACCGTGGGAACATGAAAAAACCCTTTCCAGGGATATTTTATATTTAAATAATTGTGTACTGTACATATATGAAGGGAGGTATTGGCAAATTCTCACCTGTAGAAAATCACTATAAGCAATACAAGTTTTAGAATTTGACAGTGTGTTATTTTACGTTTTAATTAAAATACATTGGACGTTTTAACTCAGTCGGTGGAATTGTCAGACGGTCCCTTGTGTGCGGCTTAAATTTGCAACAATACACCAAGGCGGTTTTGAAGTCCTATTTTTATGTCAATATAAAGTGGTTGCATATTGTTAAAACTAATCGTGGTATTGATATCTTTGTAGGACTGTTGACTCTATAGATTAGTGGTTCCCAACCCTGGTCCTTGAGGCATCCCAACTGCACATTTTGTATGTCTCCTTTATCTGACACCTATTTCAGGTCCTGGAGTTTCTTCTAATGAGCTCATGGGTTGAATCAGGTGTGTTTGTTTAAGGAGACATGCAAAACGTGCAGTGTTTGGGTGCCTCCAGGACCAGGGTTGGGAACCCCTGCTATAATCAGTGGTAATGGAAAGCATTAAACATGCCGGCGCGTTGCTTTCTCTGACCTCATTTGCTTGCCTGTATATAGTTCACATGATCATCATTAAAGTGTATTCTGAGATCTGAGGTCTTATATCACTGTATTAGTTCACTGAGGCGTGGTTACAGGTTGTTGGGGAATCCTGGAGTGTGACGTATGAGGGGGAACCCAGGTATTACAGCACAGCGTCACACAAGCCATGACACAAAGTTCCGGAAACTAAGCAACCGAAAGCAATACATGTCTTCCTCAGATGCAATGATAGTTCTGTACATCAGCGTTGGGTAAAATAGCAGTATAACCTCCTATATGGTAGAGAAAGCTGCTTACATGTAGGCTACAGGAAACAGTGAAGATGTTGAATTAAACATACACACAATCAGCTTTTCCACATGTTTTCAACTGGCCCCGATAATCAAAACTTCGTTACACTTTTTTTTTTTTTTTTTTTTTTTTTTTCTTTCTATTAAGCCCTATTTATAATACATTATATGGGTATTCTTTAAGGGGCATTAGAATGAATGCATGATGCATTATAAAAAACCTTATAATATGTTATATCATCTTATGAATAATCATAACAACAATTATAATACATTGTAATACTTATGTATTTGTGGTTATAAGGTTAAGAGTATGATTATTTATAACACACAATGAACACCATATTAAATCTACTTCACTTACAGAATAATGGACTGTATCATATATTGACATTGTTTAAGATCTGCACAGTATCTTACTACACAGCTTGTGAGTGGTTAGATGCTGAGTGTTATTTGAGTGTTTCCTTTGGAGCTAATGTTAATTCATTGATGTGAGCTTTATACTCCAACTGAAAAAAATGCAATGTTTTATATGGTTACCTTTTATTTTGATGGTCCCCTTAATCTATCGCCTATAAGCAACTTTGTAACTACATGTCAACTAACTCTCTTTAGAGTATTAGTATGCTCAAGAATGATAGAATCTAGTACAGTAGAATAAGTTGATGTTCTTGCAAAGACACTTATAGTCAGTTTTTCTGTTGGTTGACCATCAAAATAAAGTTTTAGCATATATTTACAGTAGCAGACATACTACTACTCTAATGACCGCTAGTTGATATGTAGTTGCAGAGTCACTTATCAAAAGCTGTTTAAAGGGTACCATCAAAATAAACAAACTGATATTACAATAAAAATAGTACAAAGCAAATGTATCATATTACACATTCATCCGATCTGATATGTGATCATATGGCTGTTTGAGAGAAAAAAATATTACTATTATTATTACTATACTTATAAGTGGTATTTGATGGCTTTAAGTAAAGTAGCATAAGAAAGATGGCAAGATATGAGACTTATATTACATTATAACTATGAGAAATATAATTCATTGTAAAAGTGGATGCAACGCGTTCATTGTGTTATAAATCATCATACACTTATTGTAATTAAATACCGGCTTCATAGAAGTGTTACCAAAACTTCTCCTTAGTGCATTGCTCCATTCTGCAAATCAGTTTTGTGAAGAATGCGTAATACCATCTGTGCCTGTGGCTTCATCAAAGCCGCTTGCGCCACCTGCTGGTGCTTACTGCAGCAGCTGGAGATCATAGCATTTGAGCGGGTGGTAATATTTTCCTTCGAGCGCAGAGCACCTTTCTGAAGATTCCGCTCCGCTCGCTCAATACGCTCAGTGCCGCTCGCTCAACCCAGAATGCCGTTTGGTGATTTGCTTGTTAGAGATCGAGAATCTGTAGAGATTGAGAATAGTAGAGCAGTTATGGAGTTTAGATATTGTTTCAACGAAGTTGCAAGCTTTATACATAAATGTAAAGTAAAAATCTAAGTTAAGAATGAGCAGGGATAAGAAACTGAGAGGGAGTGCGGGGAGTCTGTTAAAGTTAGTAAAGATTCATATTGATTACAGAAAGCATGAGGATGTGCTACACAAACATGGTGCTGCAAAAGTTGAGCTAGTTACATACCATAATAATTTAATAAACAGGTAGGCTAAGGTTATATTCGGCTGTACAGAGTCCTGATCATGACATGCAGACAAAATCACAGACACAAATTTAGAATAGGCTAGTTCTCTTTTATGCTAGGTCTACATTATGGCCACGAATTAAGAATTATTTTTTTCGTTTAGTCTAAATTATGGCCTCGAATTAAGTATTTGTTCTCTTGTTTGGGCTTAGCTGCCACGAATTCATTCGTTTGTTAATTCGTTCATTCCCTATAGTAGGCCTAAATCATGGAACGAATTATATTTCGTAATGACTTATTAAAATCATTATTGCTTAAACTTAATAAATCTAATACATTTAAATAAAAATAAAACCTGCTGACGTCGTAGAAACAAATTGTTAATTCGAATTATATTCGGAGCTCCATAGTTATTAAA
>JADLZN010011851.1:0-134908 GCA_018155175.1 Sinocyclocheilus anophthalmus
AAATCTGCTCTTGAGTCTAATTATAAACTGTCTGTCTGTCCAGCCACTCTCCAGGAGACCTACACTGAACTTTTAGCACTGTCAGCCATGCCTAAAGAGACCAGAAATAAGCCCACTGTATTTCCTGCCTCAGTCCTTGAGACCGTAAATGCACTGTCTGTCTCCTATGTTTCAGTTTTCCCTAGGCCCCAGTCCCTGCCATGGGATTCGGATCACTCTGGTCCGCCGTGGTGGTCATGACGACCGCTCTGGTGGGCAATGCTCATTCTGCTCTGTCATGGTGGGTTTGGATAAGCTGGGCTTTTGCATGATTTATTATAGACACACCTGAAACCAATTACACGCAGATCATCAGGATGTATTAACACACTATATAACACCTACCCTGATCCTACTCTAGTCGCAGAGTATTGTTCTGCATTTTTCACTCCCCAAGTGTTAGCTGCCTTACCGAGCCATTCCGTGTTTTCTGTTTTAGTCTTGTGTATTGTTTTGCGTTTATCCCTGTTTAGCGGATGGCTACCTTAACGAGCCTGTTTAAGTTTTCTTAGTCTTGCCTTGTCTGTTTTCCTGGTCTCTGATTCACGCCACATATCTTGGATTAAACCTTTTCTTGCGGTTTCTGACTCTGTTTGCCCCTGCCTGGACCTTTGCCTTCTATCTGGATTTATCTCTTGCCTTGCCTTCGATATACCTGTTTGCCATTGTCTGACCCATGCCTGTTAAAACCACGTCTCTTAATAAAAGCTTGCATATGGATCCGCATGTCTCTCGTCTCATAACACATAGCATGTTATGTTATGTTGCTTTTTGGAGGAAAAGTTGGATAAGCTTTATACTTGCTAACACAAAAATTTAGCTGTCAGTTAACTTTGAACTTGCACAAAAACACAAATGTTCCTGTCATGTCTTAATTGTCTTTCTTTGTTATAAAAATACAAATTGTGCACATCAATACCAAATTAACTGACAATATACTTTAAAAATGAACTATATTTATTGCCAATTTCCAACATTTTTGTCAAATTTAACATTTCTGTAGTTCACCCCATAATGAAATTCTCCATGCCTTATATCACCCACATGTTGTCACAAACCTTATGCTGGCCACAAAAAAAAAAAAAAAATTTAAAATGAATCAATGTATAGTCCATGCAACATTATATTCCAAGTCATATGATAGCTTTCTATGAGAAACAGACCCAAATGTAATAGAATCAATGACACTGATGCTATTTTTGTCATATGCAGATCTATGTGAAGATTCTTCAAAATGCTTCTTTTGTTTTCCATAGAAAAATACCAGCAAAACATGAGGGAAAGTAAATAATGATTTCTGATGAACATAAAAAAAATAAAACAATCAAATAAATATAATTGTGTGCTCTTACAAGACCTCTAATTGAAGAATTACCCATAAAAATAATTTAATACAAACTACATTTCAACTCTGGATTTTTATTGGAAGGTGGAGTACTGAATGTGAGCTTTGTTGGGTCATGCGTTCTTTCACTTCAAAGTCTTCCAATATGCGAGGCTGGGCGTAGGTCCCCGGCTTGTGTGTTACTGTTCGGTTATGCCACATTTAACTGACTCCTCCTGTCTGCTGCCAAGCTGCACCAGCCTCCCGTCCAGCCAGATAAACGCAACACGACAGGTACGGTTGGCTCTCCAAACACCACCCATGTCCTCTGCCTCACCCCACAATCACAAATGCTGTCGATTCGTTTCACTCTTATGGACAGTCTGAGATATAGAAGCGGTTTCATCCAAATAGACATGTTTTGGTTACATATGACTGATTCTGTCCTGAAGAACCCTGTCACATGTCTGTTGTTTTCAGTTAGCCTGTTCCCCTGTGACCTAGTTTCTGTCTCTTGTTGATTGTTTCATTTGGTTCAGGTGTGGGTCATCATTATCGTCATTAGCTTCCCTTTATTAGTTGTGTTCTGATCTCAGTTTAGTGTCTGTTCTCGTCAATGTGATGTTGGTTTACTTGCCTGTCTCCTGGATTTTCTAATTAAAATACCTTTTTGTTGATCTCCTTCGTCCTCGTGCATTTGTACCTCACCAATGCTTAACAGAAGAACAGACCTACTACAGGTTTTTTTGCGGCATTTTTGTTTCCTTTTTTCCTCATTTCTCTGTCACCATGGACAATCCTAATGTTGCCCTGTTATGCCTGGAGCAGAGGGACAGCTCCCTAGAGACTCACACCAGGGATTTTTTGGAGTTGGAGTGCCTAACGCACTATCCAGACCGTTCGCTTTGTGTGTTTTACATCTCAAGCCTCAGCGAGCGATCTAAGACACGTCTAAGGGGGCGTCGCCCCAGAGCCTGAGCCTCTTGAATTGTCTGACCAGGAGTTTTGGTGGAGTTCGAGTGCTTGGAGGGAAGCCCCGCCCACACTCCTGCCGCTGAGGGTGAGCTGCAGCTGGCTGCTAGAAATTATTATGAGGGACTAATTGACATCTTTGATATGGACCTAATAGACTGGTTTGGGGAGGTATTACACAATACTCCCGAATCTCCTGGGTCTCCGCTGGTTACGCCCAGCTCCTGTCCTCCTGTGTTCCCTCCCAACCTCCCTCTCCCGCCTCCTCTTAAACCAGCCAGTTCCTCAGCCCTGCCTCCACTGGTTCCTGTCAGTCCCTCAGTTCACCCTCAGTCAGCGCCAGCTGAGGTCTTTGATCCGCCGCCTCAGGACTTCCAGTCTCCAGCTCCACCTAGGCGTGAGGATCCCTTGTCTCCACCTCCAGCCTCCGAGCCTTGGACTCCTCCTCGGTCCTTCGACCCATCGGCTCCGCCTTGGCTCCTAGCTCCCTCGTCTCCACCGTGGCCCGTCACCCCACTGGCTCCACCGGGCTCCCTCGTCCCTCTGGCTCCGCCCTGGTCAGTCGTCGACCATCCGCCACCTCGGGACTCCACTCCTCTGGCTTCACCTCCTCACTTCGTCCCTCCGGCTCTGTCAGGCTCCTCCTTCGTCCTCAGTTGCTCCGGCTCCGCCGCAGTCTTCCGGATCCCCGTCTCTGCCTCGGCCGCCTTGGCCCTCAGTGTTGCCCTGGCTCTCCGTCTGCTCGGCTCCATCCTGGGCTCCTCTTCCATTGGCTCCGTCTCTGTCAGTTGTCCCCAGGGTGTCGTCAAGGCCTTCTCCACCATGGTTCGGCCCTCCCTCGACTCCGCCCTGGGGCTTCGTCTTGGCTGGTCTCGTGACAAACATCTGGCTTCTCCTGCTCCTGGCTTTCCCTTGGCTCCTCCCACCCTCCACTCCCACATAGACTTATTTTTTGGACTCTGTTTGTTTCTGCCTCTCTCCTGCTCCATGCCCTCCTCCTGAGCCCCCACCCTCCCTCCTCCTCAGTTGGAATATGTTATGGCGCAGTGACGCGCCTTTCCGGGAGGGGGCGAACTGTCATATGTCTGTTGTTTTCAGTTAGCCTGTTCCCCTGTGACCTAGTTTCTGTCTCTTGTTGATTGTTTCATTTGGTTCAGGTGTGTGTCATCATTATCGTCATTGTCCCTTTATTAGTTGTGTTATGTAGGATGTTATCATAACAACACTGTATGCAATGGAATCACCCCAGCATATGACTCCAATATTCTGGGTCGACTTTCTGTCAGTCTTGTCTCATCTACTCAGAGGAGTTATGACGAACTAATCCATTCAGGAGATAACGCAGAGATATTTTGTATCAGGACTGAAAAGTTATTTCACAACATATAGAAACCACGATGTCTTGTGACCACCAATGAATTAACTATTACATCCAACAGGAAAAAGACAGTAATTTAATCACGCCCTCAGGCCTGAAAACACGGGATCTATGCATGACTATCACATGTTTGACCATCTGCTTCCTGCCCTGTCTGAAACCCTTACAAAACTTCTCTGACAACAAAAGAAACAGAACCTTGCATGACGATTTTAACAGACAATCGTTTAAAACTCATAAGTAGTGAAAATGTATCCACTGTATGTGTTATGCCGTAAATATATATTTGATGTGTTTATTGAAACCATGATATCTTAATCTTGGCCTTATAACTTTTCTTTATAGTTATTATGATTACTGTGTATGCAAAATACCTGTTGTTTGAGCTTGAATGAAAGCTTGTTTTATTCACAGAACATTGGTGTGAGTGAAAAAATTTATATTCGGCATCATTTTCCGGTGATGATATGTTTATAAGAAGTTATTAAAAACTTGCAGAAATACTCCCCACAAACAGCATGTGATTCATGCATGATAAGGAACAGTATGGGGCGTGGCTAAACCCCACAGCCACCTTCTGATTGGACAACGACCTGTGGGCTGGACAAAAGTCAGCCTGCTTAAAAATGGACACAAAAGCCCTCTCGCTGGCGCTTCTCTGCTCTCTCCTCTCTCAAGACCCTCTGGCATTCACAGTGGTGACAGCGCTACAAGCGCCCTCCAATGCCGTAACAACGCACAGCGAGACTCAGAATCAACACTTCACGTGAAACTTCGCGATCTTCAAAGAACTTAAAGTCTTGCAAACGCCGCCTTTTAGCAGAAAACTGGTCAAGTTCGGGTCATCAAGAGACAACAATCCACGAGGGCTCTCCTAAAAGGGCGTCACCCAAACGTCATCTCAGCGACCAATCCGAAATATCGGATTCCCTCAAGCCGACATCAGGAAGCCTGTGCAAGCACCGAGACAAACTCTCCGCTTCTAAGCTTTCAGCACAAACGCACGTTACAAACACGATCCTATCCTAGCTGAAATCGGTGCTGAAATTGGTGAAGTGAGTTAAGCAGTTCAGATAGAAATCTTGTTTGTGTTTCTACCAGGGAATTAAAACCACTCGTGAAACGATTAGAAACTTGAAAAACTTCATGCAACTCCGTTAATAATGCCTTCATTCTTCTGAACTGTATATGTGTGTGTGTGTGTGTGTGTATGTGTGTTTAGCTTAGTTTTAATGTAATCTCTAATAGCTCATAAATTCATGTTTCATTTATAAAGAAGTATTGTCTGGTGTCGTGAAATTTTAAAGTCAAACCTTGCCAAGATATGCTACTAGCATAATAGCGTACTATCAACGAACAGAGTACCGTGGCCCAGGGGAAATACAAAGATTAAAGTTGGTAAAATTATACTGAGAACCGGATGCGGACAGGACAATTGACTTAAAGTGTTAAACCATCCAAATTGAATTCAGTTTTAATCAGGTGGACCTTGAATTTTCAGATTCGAGTCCTTTCAAACCCTGAATGAATGAATAATAATGAATTCCCTAAAATTAAGTAATCAGAGACATTACAGTTCTGTTCTCGGTTTAGTGTCCGTTCTCGTCTATGTGATGTTGGTTTACTTGCCTGTCTCCTGGATTTTCTAATGAAAATACCTTTTTGTTGATCTCCTTCGTCCTCATGCATTTGTACCTCACCAATTTTGGCACTTTATCCAGCTACTGGTGAACGTTTTGGATTTTGGCACTGATTTTGGTGGAAATTTGACAGAATGGATAAACACTGTTATGATAACTAAAAGATAATCATGTTATCTTTATTTAAAGGAATTAATTCATTAAATAAACACAGAAATAAATAGAATGATAAAACAATAGATGCTGCGAAAAATGAAATGATAGATAGAACGATGAAATGATAGAAAGGACAATAAATCAAGAGATAGAGTAATAAATTAACAGAACAATATGATGAAGCAACAGATATAATGACAGAAACAATTATGAAACGGTAGAAAGATGAAAGATAAAATAGATAGATAAAATGCTAATACAATACAATGATAGACAGAATGATAAAACGATAGAATGATGAAATGATAAACAGAATGATGAAACAATAGAAAAGATAGAACAATTAAATGATAGATAGAGTGATTGATAGAACGACGAAACGATAGATTGAGCGATTGATAGAACGATGTAATAATAGAACAATAAAACAATAGATGGAATGATAAAACGATAAATAGAATGATGAAGCGATAGAGATAATGCTTGATAGAACATTAAAATCACAGACAGAACGATAGAATGATGAAACAATAGAATGATAGATAGAATGAGGAATCAATAGATAGTATGATAGAAAGAATGATATATAGAACAATAGAACAAGGAAACAATAGAATGATAAATAGGATGATGAAATGATAGAATGATAGATAGAACAATGAAACAATAAAACGACAGATAGAACGATAAAACAATAGATAAAACACTCAAATGACAGACAGAATGACACATAGGATGATAAAACAATAGATAGAAGACTAGATAGAAAAAAAAGATACAATGATAGAAACAACAGACAGAACGATAAAACAGTAGATTGAGCTATTGATAGGATGATGAGGCGATAGAATAATAAAACAATAGATAGATAACGTAATAGAATGATTAATTAAATGACAGAACAGTAGATAGACAGACTGATAGACAGACAGAATGATAGAACGATATATGGAGTTACATAGAAAGGAAATAGTGGCTGGATGGATGGATGTAGATAGGGGGGGGGGGGAATTTTTCAAAGATAAGAAGATCTGATCTATAGATAGATAGATAGATAGATAGATAGATAGTTTGGAGGATTAAATACATTAATATTACACTTATAATCAGGTGTGGTGACAGCAGACAGGCTGTATCAACAGACCCCATGCATAATGGTTTGTTTATGTAGGTTTTACAGGTGAGTACATGGTAAATAAGTTCCATATGTTTACAGATTGTGGTGACGCTCAGCAGCACAGCATGTGGTGTGGTGTTCAAAGAGTGTTAATTACTACGAGGCCACTAATAAGTATGGGATGCATAATAGCCATAAATCTCTAATTACCTAACACAGTTTGTCTCATTCATGCACGTGGTTAGTATGCAAATAGTGTAGTTTTGCAGAAGGTAGAGACAATCAACTAAATTTGTTGTATTTAGTTGCTCCATTACATTGTAAACTCACCAGATGTAAAAGAAAATAGCACAAACGTAACATTTCATTAGATTAATGAAATCTGAGAACACAAAATCTGAAAAAATATTTAGTCAATTTAGTTGTTCATGAGGATTTTTTAATTGCAATAAATTGAGTAGAGCGTATGTATAAAACAGTTCAACCGGCAATTGAAAAAAATCTTCAATCTAATATTTTCTATGGGCACTGAAATAAGATATAGAATAGATAGATACAGTAGACAGACAGATAGACAGATAGATAGTTTGCTACCTGCTACCAACAAAAAAGATTTCCAGTAAATACATTTCCATTACTTTTCCATTGTGATTTAAGATCTCAGTCATTTCTATGACTTTTGCAGACTTGTAAATCACTATTTAGGTTTTCCATGAGTGTGTGTGTGTGTGTGTGTGTGTGTGCGTGCGCGCGTGCGTGCGTGCATGCGTGTGTGTGTGTGTAAACTCAGAGATGTGCTGCGAGTGCTATTCCAATGAAAGCACTTCTGCCCAGCACTACGAAACTCACTGTTGGAACTAATGATGACATTCAGGGCCACTGCGGCCAGGGGTTCTGAGGGAATTTCGACAAAAATGTTCATTAAAAGGTCTAATAATTAAGATATTGATTAATTAGTCCAGCATTGATTTACAGTCACACTTTATCAAGTCAAGGGGTTCTAATTACCGTGCCATTATGCCACAGTCTGACCCGAACATTATTTTTGTCACTTGTAATGAAAAAGAGCATTTCTTTTGGCGCCGTTTGGATTTTTGACCTGTAAAATTTTAATAGGGACTACAGTGGGAACAGGACATGGATTGGCGGTTAAGTCAGGGCAAGGCTAATATCCCTGAGTCTGGTTAAGTGGCTATATACCCAGAGTGCTGAAACGCCTCTCTAGAGGGATCTGATTTAACTACTGACTACTTCTTCTCCATATGAAAACACTGGGGCTGAATGAACAGGGCCCGCAGCCAACCAACAAGTACAGGCGCCGCTCTGAGCACTTAATAGTGCTTTTCCATTGCATTCTTGAATCCTCGAAAAATACAATAATACAACAAAATTCTCCAAAGTATAATTGGGATGGGTAATAATACACAATTATTACTCTACTTGGATACAAGCACACACTTTTTATGGATGACATTCAGCGCTCGGTTAATGAAAAGGCGTTGAACAGGAATTGAATCATATTTTCCACTCCATAGAGTCAGAAAATGGTGCTTCAGACACTTGTGAGTGCAGTCAGGAATCCCAATTTGCCTGCTGGAAATTGGAAATGGTGGAACAGCGAGGCGTGATGTTGTTAAAGTGTGTGGTCTGTCTCAGCGGCCCGGCGGCTGTAGAGCGCGCACGCGCTTTAAGAGAGACTGTGGTTTGGTGACGGGTTTGGACATGATTATGGTCCCCACTATGGTCATTCTCTGAACGCTTCACCTCTCCGGCCAAACAAACACCGTCGCAGCTCACAGAGTGAAACCTCAGTTGACTGCCGGATCAATACATACACTCAGAGATAGATAGATAGATAGATAGATAGATAGATCGAATCAGACTGAAGATAGATAGATAGAAACAGACTGAAGATAGATAGATAGTCTGAGTAATTAAAGTTATCATGCTGCTGTAGTTATTCTATCCTTACAGCACTCAAATCAACTACCGTCACAATCACACTCAATTCAGCATTATTCTGTGTACCCGGAGTTTCATTAAGAATTACAACCAACACGCAGATACACAGATACAGCCTCGAGCCTTCTTATTTGTCAAAACACATTTATATAGATATTGCTACAGATCTGACAGGGTAAAATGAGTGAGAACAGCTGTGTCTCATGGCATCAAACATCTATACGGAGAAAACATGCAACAAAATTAGAAACAAATCATAATAAATAGTCTAATGAGAAACGGAGGTGTTCTTTTCTGTCCTAATGAGATGTGAGCAGTATTAGACCTCTGTGATTTCACTGGATCTGCACCTCTGTCCATCAGGACCTTTGTTTGCACTCTTTATTTGCATTTCAAAGAGAGCCCAGGGGAACCTGCCTTGCATATTTACATGCGATTAGCAACTTTAAATGAATATGTCAAAATCTGTAAAGTGTTCAGCACTGACTTTGACGGGCAAATCTAGCCACACGCATACATACCCATATCACTGAAAAGAAAGGTTTTTTTTTCTTCCAAGACAAAAAAAATAGAAAAAATAAATCCCACTGCATGTATGTCAAATCCTGTCCTCTTGGAAAATAATACAAGAAGTGAATGTGTGGGGGGATGCATTTTGCAGTGCAATCAATAAATTAAACTATGTGCATATGAAAAAAGGCTTTTAGCCAGTAATATTTTGATTAATTAGATGAAGTTGTAAAAAGTGCTGGTTTGGGCATTTTGAAAAGCTTAATGCTGAGCAGAACTGACGGTTCAAGGTCGCACAGAACATGCTTGGAATTGTGTGTATGTAGAAGAAACATCGTCTAGTGCTGTTTTAAGATTTAAAAAAATGCAATGTTTGCATTTATTTGCATATATGTTTTCTGTTAATGATACTGTTAATAATTACATTTTTATTTTATTCATATTTTTTTAAACTCAATGTTTAAACATTGCCTAGCGCTCCAAAATTAAAAAAATATATACATTTAAAAAAAATCATGCTGTTTGCATTTATTTGCATATCTATCAATGAAACTTCTACACTAATCATTTATTATTTATTATTTTATTTATATTTTTAAATCTCAATGGTTGCATCACACTGCATTCTTTTTATTTTATAGTTTATTCTTTTTTTTTATCTCAATGTTTACATTTGCATATCCCTTTATGAAAATACAATATTAATCATTTAGATTTCATATTTTATTTATATATTTAAAACATTCTCAATGTTTGTACTTATTTGCATATCTGTATTTGCATAAAGGCTAATGCTTTATAGGTTATGTACACTCATGTGTTTGCAAATATAAATAAGTTATTGTCATTCCATGGCCATCCTTTGGTGCTTTAACTGTGTTTTACAGAATCAGAGCAGATAGAGACAAAGAACAGCCAGGCGAGCCCATCATCAGCTCAGCCATGCAGAAACAGCAGAAAAACACTGACGAAAGTTCAAAATGTTAAAGTAAGTACGGAGCATGTGCCGTGCAGAGAGCAAGAAAAAAAATCCCAAATTTCTGCTCGGCCGAACTTTGTTCAAGCTCAAAAAGTGTGGCACATAAAATAAGAACTAACTATGTGATTATTAATTGGGCCCCATTTAGATTTCTGTATTCTGGGCTGCATATTGTTCTCCGGCTCTCCACGGGGTCCGTCTGAGCGCGCGCGTGTCGAGGGGTTCGGCGAGCCGCGTGCCTCAGCCATTTAGAGAGCGCCTTGCCGCACGCACCGCGGAATACCAATGAGCGGGGTTAAAAAGGCATGGCTCCTCTCGGAGATGACTCTCCTTCTTCCTCGCACCTCCGCCGGGTCTCCACGGACTAATTTTCAAAACCACCTCTTAATGTGGGCTTGTGTCAATCACCTGAACAGACAGCTTCATCCCCAGATATAGAATAGTCCCTACATTAGAGCAATGCTCACAGGCTCCTACACAATGGGGCCCCGACTAAAGGACGAAAAGCCACTTTAATGCCAACTGGGTTTAAAATAATGCCTTATTCATGTGTTCATGCACACATTTACATTATAATGATAAAGGCCGGTATCAAAACGTGTGGTTGCGCACACATGCAGGCACAATAAGAAGTACAAATTTCAGAAAGCAAGGAACGATTTCTTTATTCTCCGTTTTCCCCCACCCGCTGGTCTCTTTCAGATGAATGACCACTCTGTAAACTTTCATCTGTTCATGCCACACGTCTGCTTTCTGACATCTCGCGGCTGTGGCACTACCGAATCAAACTTCAAAAGAATAAGCCGCAGATAAAAAAAAAAATAATAATACTATGGGAACTCATTTGGCCCTGAAAGCTGTGTGTTGTAGTCATTTTGCTCCAGACTTTATCACACGTGCTTTCAAAGGCCGGGGTCTGAGACAGAATGGCGAGGACAGGAAATCTCCCATTCAAAGGCGCTTGAAGAGAACAATGTTTAGCGCGGTGTCTTGTTATTTTCAAGGGTCTGCATTTAAAGAGAGTCATTTGGCTTGCATATTAGAGCTGGAACGATGCTTGATGTCTCCCGTGCAAGCAATGATCATTTTTAGGAGCTAAAACTGCACGTAGGTACAAAACGACATTCTGGCAAATTCAAAAATTCATAGTTAAAAATCATCCACCAAGCTATATAAAAGCAATTACAATATTAATATGAAAAAAATATTTATAACCGATTTACCAATTTATAAAGTCATGTGACATATGAAGTTAAAAAATATCCCCGTCACCACCGAAATCAATCGACGGTGTCCTGCTCCTTCTTTTCCCAGAATGATACATATTCAACGAATCTGTAACTGTCAAGCAAATTTCTGTCTTTGTTTTGGACAGCTCTCTTTCCTCTTGTCTTGTGACAAAATCTCTCAAGCCCATCAGAAGTGTTTATGAATGTGTTGTCGGGAGGCTTTAAAGGATTGGGAGAGGCAGTCAGGTATGACAGGGCTCTACTCATCAGCATGCGAGCGGATGAAAACATACAGGGGGACATGAAAGCAGCAGCACACACACACACACACTTGTAGGTAAGTTATGAAAAGAGTGGTCCAAGGATAAGTATATTTTTATAGAAATCACAGATGAGTATTTCGATTCACCTCAGTGTTAATGAAAATAGCATTTATCATGCCTTTCACATATGAGAGTCTGCACGCAGGCACACACACACACACACACACAAAGTGCGTATATCAGATAGAACTGATTGTCCTTGTATGTGGTGCATTGCATACACAAATGTAAATTTAATTAAAATGCAATTCAATAGCAATTCAACATTTTCCAGTAGCAAAATCAGAATCATTTCTCTTTTGGGTCTTTAATTAATACAACATACAACCAGACATATTTTCAAAAACCCAAGGTCTGTTCCTTCACAAGTACCAGTGGGGATTACTGAAGAAATTACCTTGTCAAGGACTGAAATACAGAAAGTTATTAAAATCCATTAAGAGGAATTCATGTGAGAACGTATGCACCAAATACCAAAGCAACGTTAAATCCACTAACCAGTCAATGGGGATATGAAATCAAATTGAAATGAGAAAAAGAAGAGGGAAGATATGTTAAAACAAGAAGATATAAAAAAACAGGCTATGATTGGCTTGGAATGCTTCACAACGTACTAATGCTGCTTTACTGTAAGTGCACTTGGTGAGTGCCTACTGACGGGTTAACCAATAGATATTATGATATGTCATGCATTATGCAAATATGCTGTCTTTAATTTAATTTAAAAATAATAATAAAACATTAACTACAAACCAATATATTTTTTATTTCATTTTGATGTTGTTTAAAGAATTTATAGAATAACTTATAAACATCATTTTTTATCACCCCCCCCCCCAAAAAAAAAATAGATAATTTATACTGTATCTATGAAAATACTTCATTGATTATTTTTTAAATATTTTATTTACCTTATTTAATATTTTATTTTGAAAAAATCTCAGGTTTGCTTTACTTGGCCTATTTTAATTCATTAAGGTAATTAATCAAAAAAAATCTCTCTTTTCCATTTTTTTTATCTCAATGTTTGCCTTCCTAGCTCCTTCCTATCTGAAAATACACATTCTAATTTTTATTGCATATTTTATTATTCTATTTTACGTAGTTCAGAAATACAAGACATTGTTTAACTTGTTGGAAAAAGTAACATAAAATAATAAAGTTTTTATCATTAAACTATGGTAGCTTCTGGACCAATCAGACACACAATATAGTTTTTGTTAGTTATATTTAACAAATACTCTTTAACACCCCAGGAAGCCGAACAGGCCCTTGGTTCCATAACAACCCTGACACCAGATACTTTTACGACCTTGTGGAATGCGAGCAGAGACTCTCACTGCATTTTCCATAGCAAGAGGCCAAATGCACAGTAGAAATGGACTTTTCTACTAATTAATTCATAGAAACCTTTCTTGAATGGGGAACATGGTATCCATGGTGTATGTTGTCTTTGATATTTTTAGACTATTTTAGGCATGCTTATGAGGGAACCCATTCTTGTCATCCTTTCACTATATGTAATCCTACCTTGTTTAGTATCTATGAATTCGCCTTCTGATGATCTAAACAAGAGTGTATATTATATGTTGGTATTTAGGCAATATATTAGTGTCCTGAGAATTTTTAGTAATTTCGATTTAAGTCCATTTTCAAATTACCATGCTTAGAGACAAAGGTCGTAAACCCTCCAGCAATTGCCACCCCCCGCTCGGAATTTCCATCTTTCCTCATTGGATAAGCCCATCTTGAGAGGCGGGGATCTTCTCCGACCTTAAAGGCCCCGCTCCAGGGACCCACCCAGTCGGTGGTTTGTTTGAAGTCTGAGAGGATGTGAGAAAAACGCTCCCGGAAACCCTAAGCTCACGCCAGGCTTCGGCCTAGTCCTTTCCATCCATCAAGTTACTCTGACTCAAACTGGTCCTTTCTCATCAACCAACTTCAGCAAGATCTTTGGCCTTAAGATTGCATCAGGAATCTCTTTCAGACAGACGAGACGTGCAAGTATTCAGACTTAGTTTTATTAATTGATACATTAGGTATTATTTGCACCTTTTTACAAAGGTGTTTTTGAACTAAGAATCTGACGTATCCCTTAGGTTTAGATCTGCTGAATATGCAAATGTTTCTATAACTTCATATTCTTATTTCTCTTCTCTTTACTGCGTTAAGCTTTTAACCCTTTCCTATACAAACTGTGTGTGTGTGTGTGTATGTTATTTAGACCAGTTTTATGTGTTTATGTAGGTTGTTAGACCAGTTTATGTGTTTATGTGTATGTTAGACTAGTTTAAGTGTTTATGTAGTTAATAAAACCTTACTTGTATCACACTTGACGTGGTTCACTTAATCATGCAGATTTATGCTACAAGCTTTTGTAGAATTGTACAGTAAGAAAGTTATTTTCCTTTAACCAGGAAATTAACGTTCTTAGAATTGACAAGACAGTTGACCCTGATAGGTCAGCTAAATATCTACAGCGGATCTAAAATATTCATAATGAATTATAACTAGTTATGATTAATTATCCATATTTCCCATGAGCTGATTCGTTACAACTACAAACCAATACTTTCAAATATGATTTAATTTTGATGTTTAATTTTGATCATATTATTTTATTTGATACATGTTTTATTTCGAACACCCACCATACATAAACCTACAATAAATAAGCTCATATAATATTTTGTTTGACCACCTGAGCTTGATGATCAACACTTTCTCAAGGTTAAGCATCGCAGTTCACTGATCATTTGCTTAAAAAAGGTCAAATATATTGACCTTTTTAGGAGTTTTGTGTAAAGTTCATAAAAAGAAACCACAAAACTTCACATTAGCCATGCTCTGCCATTCACACCATTACTGAAATGCATTAAAAAGTGAAACTCATTCCCTTCCATATACTGCAGAGGTAGCTACCCTCTTTCCAACCTCCCAGTTTCCCACTGGTAAATACAACTTCACTTTGTCATTCATGTGTGTGTAACTCATAATTATGTTTCTGACTCCACTTGAAGGCCGCATGAATGTGTGAGCGAGCCTCTGGTCCCTCCAGAACGTCCTTATATCTTAAAGCGAGGGTTTAACAGGAGGGAGTGACTGTCAAAGTAAGGATTGCTCAGCGTGTCAGCACAAAACTGAATCATTGATTCAAATACAATACTGCTTAGGTGGTTCCAGTCCTCACAGCCTGATGTGCCATCAGCAGAATCGCACAGAGCTCCAGACCCAAACAAATATATACACTGACAAATGAGACGTACGGTACGGGAGAGAGGCCCACCACAGACCATTACAGGCTCCATTTCATCTCAACCCCCTTAAAAATAAGTGATTAATCTGTGATCGCCTCAGCCAACCTTAAAACTCTGTCATTATGACTCCATTCCAACACGCAGTTAGCTGACTACATAGGCAGCCTTTTAAGGCATCATAGGTGCACCTTCAACACAAAGGCTGTTCCAACAGAAACCAGCAGCATAATTACTCCTCATTTTGAACAATGTACACTTAACAGTGAAGGGATCATATATATATATACAGTGGGGAAAAAAAGTATTTAGTCAGCCACCAATTGAGCAAGTTCTCCCACTTAAAAAGATGAGAGAGGCCTGTAATTTTCATCATAGGTATACCTCAAATATTAGAGACAAAATGAGAAAAAAAATTCCATAAAATCACATTGTAGAATTTTTAAAGAATTTTTTTTTGCAAATTATGGTGGAAAATAAGTATGTGGTCAATAACAAAATTTCATCTCAATACTTTGTTATTTACCCTTTGTTGGCAATGACAGAGGTCTAAAACGTTTTTTGTAAGTCTTCACAAGGTTTTCACACATTGTTGCTGGTATTTTGGTCCATTCCTCCATGCAGATTTCCTCTAGAGCAGTAATGTTTTGGGGTTGTCGCTGGGCAACACGGATTTTCAACACGGATTTTCAACTCCCTCCAAGATTTTCTATGGGGTTGAGATCTGAGACTGGCTAGGCCACTCCAGGACCTTTGAAATGCTTCTTACGAAGCCACTCCTCGTTGCCCGGGCGGTGTGTTTGGGATCATTTTCATGCTGAAAGACCCAGCCACATTTTCATCTTCAATGCCCTTGCTGATGGTAGGAGGTTTTCACTCAAAATCTCACGGTACATGGCTCCATTCATTCTTTCGTTTATACGGATCAGTTGTTCTGGTCCCTTTGCAGAAAAACAGTCCCAATGCATGATGTTTCCACCCCCATGCTTCTCAGTAGTTATGGTGTTCTTTGGATGCAACTCAGTATTCTTTCTCCTTCAAACACGACAAGTTGAGTTTTTACCTAAAAGTTCTATTTTGGTTTCATCTGATATTATGACATTCTCCCAATCCTCTTCTGGTTCATCCAAATGCTCTCTAGCAAACTTCAGACGGGCCTGGACATGTTCTGGCTTAAGCAGGGGGACACGTCTGTCACTGCAGGATTTGAGTACCTGGCGGCGCAGTGTTTTACTGATGGTAGCCTTTGTTATTTTGGTCCCAGGTCTCTGCAGGTCATTCACTAGTTTCCCCCGTGTGGTTCTGGGATTTTTGCTCACAGTTCTTGTGATCATTTTGACCCCACGAGGTGAGATCTTGCGTGGAGCCCCAAATCAAGGGAGATTATCAGTGGTCTTGTATATCTTCCATTTTCTAATAATTGCTCCCCCAGTTGATTTCTTCACACCAAGGGGGGCGGCTGGGACTAATTGCAGGATTCAGTCGTGTCCCGTCGCGGGTGCAGGTCTACGAAGTGGTGTGTGGGGTTTCTGGGGGATGGTCCTTTGACAGCTCTTTTGGTCTTGGCCTGGTGGAGTTTGGCGTTTACTGTTTGAGGTTGTGGACAGGTTGCTTTATACTGAGTACGAGTGCAAACAGATGCCATAAATACAGGCAGGATGATGAGGACAGAGGAGTCCTTTGTGTTTAAAACGTATTGTAGCAGTGTGGTCTTTGAGGGCCATAAATCTTGCTTGTTTGTAGGTGATCAAATACTTATTTTACAGAGGAATTTTCCAATTAATTCTTTAAAAATCCTACATGTGATTTTCTGGATTTTTTTTTCTCATTTTTTCTCTCATAGTTGAGGTATACCTATGATGAGAATTACAGGCCTCTCTCATCTTTTTAAATTGGGAGAACTTGCACAATTGGTGTCTGACTAAATACTTTTTTCCCCACTGGAGTAGAACATTAGAGTGAGAGAGATCGAGAAATGTTATATACAATATAGATAAGTGAGTATATTAATATAGTACCCACATATACACATCACACCCACAACACACACATTACTTAATATATATATCTATATATATAGTATAATAGGTTATAATATTATATATATCTAATATATATATAAATACTATTATTTTATTTTAATTTTTTGCAACCCATTTGCTGAATATTTTAAAACTATTATTTGTATCGGTAACACATTAAATAAACATCACATTAATTAATATAAAAAAGACTAAGAAGTAGCTTGGAAATCAAAACAAGTCAGACACCACGCACCTTGGAATTCCAGTCCAAAATTAATGGCATGGGCTAATGATAAATGAACATTTAGGATTGCCATAATTTAGCAATTTTCTGAGCATAGGAAGCAAACCTACCATAAGTGTATGGCATAAATAAATTTACTTACACAGTCAATTAAATGAAACAAAAGTTTTTTATTTAAAAATTTTTTATAAAAAAAAAATATATTAATTCCTCCAAACTATTTATTTTTTTTTTAGTGTGGGGGTCATTTGAGGGGTATGGCGTAGGTGGGATATGTTCACGGAAGATAGAAAAGAATAAATAATATGTAATAAAAACTGTTTTTAAATTGTATTCCGACCTGGGTTTGCAAAAATTGCAAACATCATGTCAAAAAATGCCTCATATCTAAATGAATTTAATTTAATACATTTATCTAAAAAAAAAATCTTCAGAAATATCATTTTTTTTAATATGCTTTTAATTTAATATTAAGTTTATATTTATTATAGTTTAGATATTTCGACACGCCCCCAGATAAAAAAAAAATCTAAACTATATAAGCTTCATAAAATTTAGTTTTGGACCTCCTGATTTTGCAATCAATCAGTTTCTGAAGGTTAGCCCCGTTCACTGCTGCATTTTGGTGAAAAATAAATATACAAATAAGGTAAAAATGTAAAAAAATATATATATATATTGACATTTGTGAAAAAAGTCTTAAAGTAATAAACTTCTACTGCCAGTTTCTTGCTGGTAAATTACCATCTTAATGGCACAACGGTTTGAAAAGATGCCATAATTTAGCTAAACAAGTCAAGTTTAATAGGCAATCAAATCCTTAAGTATTGAGGTTTGTTACCGCCACAGAAAACAAAAGCATTGTTAAATACAGTGTGCTCTGCTGCATCACACATTTGTTTTGTGTAAAGTGTTTCTGGCCTGAAATCTCAGAATGGCCTCTGCTTTACACACTCAAGCTTAAGCAAGCATGACGCCTGCCGTCTTTAGCAGATCCCCGGATGCTCAAGGAAAACACGTGAGCTCGTGTAGCACTCGTCCCTGCTGTGAGTCTGAACACAACATAAAACACAACTTATCTCCCTCACTCATTCCATCAAAACCACTCTTTTTCCTGTCTCTCTGACTCTATTTTCTCAGTCCGTACTATAAAAAAACCCTTCATCCCACATACTGAGTTTGTTCTTTTTCCCCGTTATGGACAGAGATGACACACGACACAAGAAGTGATGAGAAAACTGTGGGGAGGCTTCCAGTAGATTGATTCTCCCATCTCCTCATTCTTTTCTAGTTAGGCTTTTATTGACTACAAAGGTAGGGGCGAGGCGCGGGGAGAAGACGGGCCTGGCCTGTTTAATCCTGAGGGCATAGCAGGAAGGTGATCACTTCTTAAGGCCTACAAGGAAATCAGCGGCATGGAGGAACACTTAAGCTGCTTTAAAACACAGGATGGGAAGAGTTCAGTGCCACTTCTCACCGGGGAGGACAAGAGACAGACAAAAACAATGAAGACGACTGAAGGAGAAAAAGAGACACCGCGAGAAGGAGGGAATTGTAAGGTAAACTGGTTCAGTCAAACACCATTTGCAGCACATTTCACCTCCACAGTGTAGTATATTAATTAATATCAACGGATAGAAAGTGAGCTGAAATAGTTAGGGCTGGGTTTTGACACAAAGTTCACAATTCGATTCGATTCTCATTCACAAGCTTATGATTCGATTCCCGATTCGATTCAATGTCGATTATTTTGGATATACTGTATATCAAGTACAATACATGACAAATTTTCTCAAGGAAAAATAATCTGTCAACTAATGCTGTAAAATATACACGAGTCAGTTGGTACTACATTACTATAATACTGAAGGTTAAAACTGACTGATTTTTTAGGCTATACAACTGTTTAAATTACAATTATAATAATAAAAGTTACAATTACATAATAATATTTCTACTTCAATTTGTTGAAGAACAGTAAAAGTTATAATGAATATATTATATGGTGCATATATTTAGCAAAAAATCTCCTCTACAAGTTATTTTTTTAAGCTGACTAATGAGAATTGTGTCCCTGTGGTGAAATGTTTTTCTTGAGGTAAATGTGACTTGACCTTTACAAGCCGTTATATTGACGTCTTTGCGTGGCTGAAACACTGATTGAGTGATTACATGAGACAGGATACGGATTGTAAAGTTGTACTCTTTCTTTTAACTTACCTTTGGATGTTTAGTCATGTTTATTTTGTGCTGAAACTGGTATTAATGTGGAGGAGATGATCCGTTCACGTGCGCCTCGCGCTGCCGCTTTTATTGAACCGAGGCGCGCCGCACTACAGCAATATCTCCGGTCCACATTGAACAGCGCCAAAACGGCATTCATGAACAATTTTAAATCTGAGACTTTGTTTCATATTAAAAGTACCAAAGCACAATGCTTACTGCGATATACTGGATGGGAAGTGTCCTTCAACGTTCCGTCCAATAACTGAAAACAGGCTAGACTAATCGATTCTTGGGATTTAAGAATCGATATCGTTCCGTAAAAATGAGAATCGATATATCGAGATATCGATTTTTTTTACCCAGTCCTAGAGACAGGATATGAATTGTGAAAGCGGATGTTTCATCCCAGAATTACTGAAATTCTGATTAAGAAATATAGTTGGGGAACACTGATTTTCTATCTAGTACAATCTCAGAAAAAAAGTACACAAGCTTTCACTGAGGTGGTACCTTTTCAAAAGAATCACCTTTGTACCTAAAGCAACCATATTGGTAACTTAAAGGTACAAAAGTGTACATTTTGAAAAGGTACCGCCCCAGTGACAGCTTTTGAATCTTTTTTCAGAGTGTATCTTCTAGTATGCTTTTTCAGAAAATATAAAATGTAATCTATTACCAAACTGTTTTTAATATCTTATTTCAGAATAAACCTAAATAATTAAATAAATAATAAATAAAAAAATCTCAAGGAAAAAGAACAAGATTACTTAGATAAGATATTAATGTATTATTGTTATTATTATTTGATTATATTTTAATTTCTTAAAAAATAAGTCTTAATACTGTATATAACATTTCATCTCAAATAAAGGACACAAAAAGAAAAAAAAAGTCCTTGAAATGTCAACTAACTATTCCAGCGGTTCACTGTGTTATTTATCTAATTGCGGGCTCAGTGGATTTCAGGGATTTAGATACACAGATTAAACATCGAACCCGCTGTCTAATACCAGTGCTTCAACTTTTACCATTTTCTTCCTGCTCCACGTCCCTCATCCCCCGGCCATGTCAGGCAGACAGCGACGGCGATTACCCAGTGTCCTCTGGGAGAGAGAAGAGGACATGCGGTAAGCTCTCACCACATACAGTAGCTTAAACTCTATTGCACTTCAAGGCAGATCAGTCGTGTTTATTCAGGGCTAAACCAAATGCTTTGCCAAATGTAATTCTTTCTTCTTTCTATATCTGACACAAAGTGAAGAAATAGATATCACAACCATGGTAGTTTTGATATGGATCACATGCATCTTATGTTACATTCAGGCACCAAAACTAGCACTCACTAGTTATTTTGTAGTACATTGGCTTTGGAAAGGCACTTTATTTTATTAGGCACTGGCCTAAAATGGCAGTGAAAAATAATCTGACATTCACTGATGTAAGAAATGTAAATGATTCAGATCTTTTTCACATCTTTGTAATAACACATTTGCATGGAGTATTCCTTCTATTGAGCCACTAAAATAAAAGTATTCATGGTTTGTCACACATATGCAACATTAAAAAATAAATGATCCTATTATCACCAGGAGTTGACAAATAATATAAACATAATAAAAAACCTTACTTTAATATTAACATCAATAAATGTATTTTAACATATATATAATATAATAAATTATATACATTCTATATATATATATATATTATATATATATAGCTGAATATTTTATTTATATTATAACAAATAACTTAGGCATGTGCATTGCGTATTTTATTGGGGAAATATAAACAATATTTGAATAATATTATAATTAAATATTACTATAAGATATCTATATAGGCTATAACTAAGTGGTGTTGTTCGTTTTCATAATATCTATATAATATCTTAATATACACATATATAAATTATGTTATTACACTATTTTATATATAGTTTTATATAAATAAGTATGCTTGTAATTTTATAACTTTCAATATAATTTAAATAAAAAAATACAGTGTCTTCGCTCTCTCTCTGTCTCTCTCTGTCTCGCTCTCTCTCTATATATATATATTTTATTTTTTTTTCTTTCCCCACTCACTTCACTTCACCATTGGCAGCTGTGACAAAAAGTACATTTTGGACCCTGCTTACATTTGCATCTCACGTTATCAGCTAACACAAAGGTTAGCACAACAATGCTGGTTTACCGACTGTTTTGATATTAATTTCCGTTTACACTGCCGTCTTCCAGGACTACTTGATCACAGGCCACACGTGTTCCTTTGAGCCTTTACGTTCGCGCCGTCAAATGCATGAGCGCTATGCACAAAGCATCTGCCAATGCGTTCTCGACCTGATTCACGGCTGTGCCCAGCACCCAACATGTGCTTGCTTCATGACTGCGCATGCTCTCTCCGCTTTCGCAAGTAGGAAGATCCATCCCACACAACAAATCTCTGATAATGATGATTTTTTTTCCTCTGGAAAACCGCAACTTTGTAGCATCTATTACAGAGGAAATGAGTGCTGTTTAGCACTAAACTCTCCTAAATAGCCCCTTGTGAGGCGTGTATCAATACACAGCTGAGCGATGATGATAAAACGCCCACCATACATTTGAGGGGATAAAATATGGAATAAAAGTGTGTGATAGATATGACTTCAGTGGAGTGGGAGAACAAAAAGTAAACTCTAGATAGAGCCGAAAGGTCAGCGGCCGCCGTCATGTTTGAAAATGATGAGCGACGCGTGGAAAGCGTTGGTGGGCTCTCGGAGTCTGGCGAGGCCACGCTGAGACTGAGCAAAGAGTTCGACTGTCCGAATACATTTCCAAGTCTGAGAGAGCGACTTTAAAATTAATGAAGGGGGAACTCTGACTTTTAGTCAATGTAAAATTTTCATTAATGTTATTATTCCGTTGTCTGCGTGGTGCTGAATTTATATCACTTCACGTTCCGCGCTCGGAATTTTTATGCCCTGAATCTTGAAAATCACGTTTGAGAGTCACCGAGGTGGGAGTGAAAGAAAGAAAGAAAACTTATTTTCTAAAGTTCTAAGCGCTGCAGAAAATCTGTATTTTTGTCTTGTTTTCCAGAACAAATATCAAAACACTCTTAAATCAAGATATATTTACTTGAGAAGCAAAATGACATGTTTTCTGAGATTTTCCTTGAATATCAATCATTTTGTCTTTCTTCTAGTCTTTCTGCACTGGCAGATATTTTCCCCACTTGTTTTTAATGTTTCTTTTACTGTCACTGCAGTAAGACAAAATACACACATTACAGGCGAATTCAATATATATATGAATGGTTTTTAATATTTTAAAATGAAAACCAGTAAAAAAAAAAAAGATGAATTAAAGGGATAGTTCACTCAAAAATTATGTTATTTACTCACCCTCAAGTTGTTCCAAACCTGTATGAATTTCTTTCAGGTTTTGAACACAAAAGAAGATATTTTGAAGAATGTTGGTTATCCAACAGTTGCTGGTAGCCATTGACTTCCATAGTATGGAAAAAATGCTAGTCAATGGCTACCAGCAACTGTTATCAGCATTCTTCAAAATATCTTTTTTTTTTTTTTGTGCTCAACAGAAGAAAGAAACAGATACAGGTTTGGAACGATATGAGGGAGAGTAAATGATGACAGAACATCTTTAAGAAGATGTATTTTTTTTCTGGGAATGCAACAACCAATTGGCTTGTGTATTAAATAACCATCGATTAATGACAAATTTTGGATAATGTATTGAATTATATACTTATTATATAAAAAATGGCTTTTAAAGCAAATCCTTTAAGTCCTTGCAAAAAAAATGCATTTTGAGACCCTGCATCTAGTTAAAATGGTCTTATAAGAAATGCATCCTTTTGGAGTCAAATAAACCCAAATCTGCATAATTATGCAGGTCTTCTTTAAGAATGTTTAAATGAACATATACATTTACATTTTACATTTATTAATTTAGCAGATGCATTTATCCAAAGCAACTTACGAATTAATAATACAGCAAGCGATTCATCACAAAGAGGCAAATAAACACGAGAAGTGTTTGTAATGCAAAGTTCAGACATCATTCAGAATATTAAATCACCATGCAAATAAACCCAATTAATAAGACTCAACCACTATATTTAACCATTACAGTCACAGAGTATACACAAAGAACACACACACATATTATGTCTACAAATCATCAGTCCCACTTTCAGAGCTTCTTTCTGATCCTGTGCATTAAATCTGGTCTGTACGATTTCCCTTACTGATACAATCACATTTATTCCAACACTAAATGAATGAGTAATCTTGAAACAAAAAACACGCATAAAGAGAGAAAGAAAACACAACAGCCCCACAGCTGTACAGAATCAATTCTCTGTGGTGTTTAGGGTGCCGATGGCTGCGACTGAAGAGGCCCCGAGCTCTTGGGGCGAAAACGCTCTCTGTCAATAGCTCTGAAATGCTATCCTTGTCTCAAGTAGCGCTCCACTTCACAGAGGACTGCTCCATTCTGTGGAGCCTCTAATAACAACTCTCTTCCGATATGAGGAAAACAGTGCCTACACCCCAAAAGAGCGCTATCAGCCAAACACCATCAATTGACTCAAGGATTATTTTTTTTTTGTCAGAGGGGTAAAATCGGCGAGAGGAAACTTTGGAAATTAAATTTGAGTTTATGTAAAGATTAGAATGTAGATGGGTGGCAAATTGTATCCATCTTCATGTAATCTGTGATTGGAATTATTAATGTATATCATAAAGGGATTGTTCACCCCCCCAAAAAATAAATAATAATTTACGCACCCTAGGGCCATCCAAGATGTAGATGAGTTTGATTGTTCATGAGAACAGTACGGTGGCCGAGAAGTGCAAAGCAGATCACAATTCTGAAAACAAAATAACAAATTACAAACGCAAATGCAGATCTAAAAAAAAAAATAACAATTCAGAAAGCACAACAACAATTTAGAAAACATTATAACAAGTCAGAAAACACAACGACAAATCCGAAAACAAATTAACAAGTCAGTTTAAATACATTGTATGAATTGTCCTTACTATGGAATTAAAAATACGGGGTGTCTATTTAGATTTAGTTAAAAGTGGCTGTAAATCATAAGTTCCAGTGGCGCAGATGGATAAATGCGTGCCCTTGGCTTTTTGACGCGATCGACCCGGGTTCGATCCCATCTTTTGCCAAACTTTTTTTTCCCTCCCTTTTCAAATCTCGTATTGGCAATGGATTCTATTTACACTAAGTTAAAATAGCAGTATTTTTAACAATATGCATTTACACTAAGTGCAAATAGCTATATATACTATATTAAAATAGCAGGAATATCTCCAATCAATTATACTACTTGTTGCAAATAGTGGCAATTATCTGCACTTCAGTATTGTAGTACATTATAAAACAGTACGCAATAATAACGAATTGTGTAAATTAGAATTTTAATTATTAAATGGATGCCACCTTATTGGTACAATAAAGCCATCCCTACACCTACCCTAACCCTACCCGATACTTTATTTTCAACTTTTTGATTATTTCCTTAATTTGTATTGAAAATAAATGCCTTTACGATGTGTTACGAGATTTGAAAAGGGAGAAAAAAAAGTTTGCCAAAAGGCAGATTTGAACCCGGGTCGATCGCGTCAAAAAAAGCCAACAACACTTATCCATCTGCGCCACTGGAAGTGATGATTTACAGCCACTTTTAACTAAATGTAAATATACACCCCATATTTTTTATTCAATAGTAAGGGCAATTCTTACAATACATTTAAACTGAGCTACTTTTAATACCATCTCCGAACTTTCTACAACGACTCTACTGTTCTTCGACTGGTTCTTCCCTGTATACGTTGATTGACAGATCTCGTCCAGTCAGCGGTGAGTAATCCAAACCAATGGCACTGTCTCAACTATCCTACCTCTTGACCTAGCTTTTCTGTTTTGTCTGATTGTCATTGTGTTTTCTGACTTGTTAATTTGTTTTCGGATTTGTTGTTGTGTTTTCTGAATTGTTATTTTTTTTTTTTGAGCGTACTGCATTTGCATTTGTAATTGGTTATTTTGTTTTCAGAATTGTGATTTTTTTGCACTTCTCGGTCACCGTAGAACATATTTTGAGATCACCTGCTCACCAGTGGAGTCTCTGCAGTGAATGGGTGCCGTCAGAATGAGAGTCCAACAGCTGATAAAACATCACAATAATCCACACCCCTCCAGTCCATCAATTAACATCTTGTGCAGCAAAAATGTGTGTGTTTCTAAGAACAATCTATCATTAATGCATTTTAACTAAGCCATCGCTTCTGGCCAAAATATGAGTCCATAAACCATAATAACACTTCCACCAGTGAATAATTCCATCCCCCGTGGTCCTCTCACATCAAAACACATTAACATATTTGTTTAAAACTGTTTTGATCTGTTTTCACTTGTAAGTGGTGCACGGTCTGTGCATATTTCTCTCCTGATTCACTGGAGAAAACAATATTACAGATACTCATATTTTAGCAAGAAGCAACAGTTTGAAAACTATTAACTGTTAATGTCTTAATGATGGATCTGTTTCTTACAAACACACAGCTTTTTGCTTCACAAGACATTAACCGATGGACTGGAGTGTTGTGGATTACTTGTGAATTATTGTGATGTTTTTATCAGCTGTTTGGACTCTCATTCTGATGGCACCCATTCACTACAGAGGATCCATTGGTGAGCGAGTGATGGAATGCTACATTTCTCCAAATCTGTTCAAATGAAGAAACAAACTCATTTACATCTCGGATGGCATGAGGGTGAGTACATTTTCAGCACCTTTTTTATTTTTGGGTGAACTATTCCTTTAAATTACAAGAAAAAATGTGCTGCAGATGTTTTTTAATGTTGACTCTGAAGAGAAAAAGACAGAATAAAACTGTTTGCAGACAGGAATGCTCCCCTGTTGCACAACAGCTGCATCAAATGCCAAAGCATGTGTAAGACAGCACACAGATGGTGTTGCCATGTAAACAAAAGCAAAAAGCTCCAGAAATGCACTGAGCAATTACATGCTAGCAGAAAGTGAGCAAACGCACACATTTAGACAAAGGCTATGTTTAAAATAGCACACTGCCATACTATTCTTACAATTCCTGCCGTAAAAGGGGATGTATATTGTGCAAAATATACATACTGTCTGTATACTCTGGCAAATGAAAAAAAGTGTTTTTCTTGACAAGTGTTTACTTGATCTGACTGAAAAATCTAACATTTTTAATACAAAACATAATTTTAAAATGTCAAATCAATAATTTAATTACTCAGATGATAACTGGACATTACCACTGATGAGGTCATGTTGCAACACGGTAGCAAACTGTGCAATTTTTCTAGTTAAAAAAGTAAACTGTTGCACATACTATATTTAACCTTCTTAGGACCCGTGCATCCTCTGTAGAAGACATTATGTTTTAGTGATTTCTCTGAGACGTTACATGTCTCAGTTTTTTTTAAGTCTGGATGTCCTGTACAGAGCACATTCAGGGCTTTTCAGAGATACTAAATGTTTGGATGTTTCACCATGACCACTCCCTCTCCTTGGTCTTCAAAAATGTCTGATATTAGTTTAGTGACACTCTTATGGAAATATGGTAATATTTTGTAATTATAATTTAAATCTGTCTAATTTTTTTAATGTGTGTCATAAATCAACATCTCAGAAAATGTTATGGGGTTTCAAATCAAAAAATTACCTTCTGTTATGAAACAGGACATCGATTTCATACAAGTTCACTGTAGAGGACACCAGGACTTAAATCATGTTTATTACACATTTTGGGAGACACAACAAATGAATAGGAAAATAAATTATATATCAATATTCTTATGAAATATTATATATAATTATGAAAATCTGCAATTATTACTCCCTTATTACACTTCTTTTTTTATTACTTTCCCCACAAACTAATAATTTTGTTTATAGATACATTATATATAATGAGAAAACCTGTTTATGGCCATTTTACACACATTTTGCATAAAGAAAAATGGTATATCAAATCATTCTGTTATAACATAGTTAATAATTATCTTTATACAAAGTTTGGTAAACAAAAATCCTGAAAACTAAAAATGTATCGGTGGTTTCAAAAATGTAAAAAAATTGTTTTTGCCTATGCATGTTCATCCATGTCTTTTTATTATTATTATTATATATTTAATTGAGTCCTGATGTCCTCTACCAAGGACATATCATAACTTATGAATGAAATATCATTAAAACAAATTTTATTTTATTTTTACATTTTTTGAAACAAGCTCTGTCATTACTGAGAAATAAAAAATGTTATTTCTTCATGACATGAAGAAATAAAAAAAAATTCCTAAAATGTTTTGCCAGGTCTCAAGAGGTTAAAGCAAACTATTTTGTATACAATGTGCATGAAGTAAACAGTAACATTGCATTCCCATCTGAAAATAGACAGTGTCTCCATTCCTGAAAAAGACCTCACTTGCATAGACAGTACCTTTAAAATGTCTGAATGAACAAACTCATGCAACTCTCAAAGTAGACGTGATTTCTTTCAATCGGATGGCCTGCAAACTCTGTGACCCTGAAGAAATCAGCGTTCTACCGGCCATCCTGCTTCCTCTTTAATCTCACGGATCAAAGTTGGGTCAATAAAAATCATCTTAGCGTTTGCTCAGAAGGGGAAAAGAGCATTTGCTTTCGCACTAATTGGGAAGCATCATATTTGTTCGCAAGTGTAAGCTCATTTAAATCCTAATAAGCTTTTTAGATTCTCCTTGGGGGATTTTGCAAAGTACCATTGTGTAGCGTGTGTTATTGATAACGGGCCTTGTTGTCGGACGTTCAAGTTTGTTAGTTCGGCCTAAATCAATGTTCTCTTCATGGGTCTAATTTGTGGAATCTGTAAGGAAAGAAAAGTCGGAAAATTAAGTAGGTATTGAAGTTGTAATAGGCCTGTCAATGTCCTGCTGTTTGTCTGGCAGAGAGAATCCACAGGAATGAGCCATATAAATACAGCTGCTCCAAGATTATGTTCCTTAATTCAAATCCCGCCACGATCTGGGAACATGCCGACAATCTGTGGGAGGAAATGTGCTTGAGAATGGCAGCATGCATAAAGACCAGCAAGGAAAAGATGGCAGATGGGTTTAATCAGTCAAGAACTGGTCAAAATGATTGTAAATTTGACAGTAAAAGACTGTAAAAATTATACAACAGATGCCTATTAATTAATTGCACATATTTATGTATGTATGTATGTATGCATTCATACACTGTTATTTTTCTTAGCGCAGACAATATAATAAATGCATTTTATACATGCATTTTATAACATTTACAGTAGAAACTCTGAAGATGTTTATGTACATTCAAATGATACAAATCACAAGATCATGTCACACTAGCCTGCAGCGAGGAGCGAGGAACGAGGAGACAAGGCGAAACTCACAAATGTCTTTTAATCCAGAAATCCAAGGGGTAAAATGGAACACAGGAGACTCAGGGGTAGACGTGCAACGACTTTCAGAACCGACAAAGGAAGACTACACAGACTGGGGATAATGAACACAGGGCAATCAGGGGAACACAGGTGCATGGAATCATAATCAAATTAACACAATTAACATGAGAAGAAACTGGGTAATGGGGGGCAAAACACACACAGACAGTCCAGAACCCTGACATATTGCCCCCCTCCCGGGAAGGTGCGTCCTCGCACCATGGATATAACAGAAGGGCGGGCACGGGTGAAAACTAAGGAGGAGGTTCTGGATGAGGATGGACCCCGGGAGGGGGCTGGCAGACAGAGTCCAGGGAGGAGACGATGGAGGGAGGAGCCAGGGAGGAGACAGGACGAGCTTGGAGCAGCAGAAGCCCCGCAGGACCCAGGCCACAGCCATAATATTGACCCACGGTGGAGCCGATGGAGGGAGGAGGAATGGCCGCCGACTCCAGGGGGCCGACCAACAGTGGTGGAGGAGCCCGAGGAGGAGACGGAGAGCCGATGAGCCAGGGCGATGGGGAGGATCCGGAGGTCTGTGGAGTCAGATTCGGGTCCTCATAACAGGCGGGCCAGCGGTCAGGGGGGTGTGAGGGGGGGGGGGGGGTGGGGGGGGGGGACCGAGTCGCAAGGTCATGGATCCGGGAGGCCGCGGTGGAGCCGGCGCGACAGAGGACTGAGGCGGAGCCAAGGGGATGAAGGAGCCTGATGGAGCCAGAGGGACGGAGGGACGAGGCAAATCCAGAGGTGTGGAGTCCCCAAGCGCAAGATGGTCGACGCCAGACCAAGGCGGAGCCGGAGGTATTTCAAAAGTAATTTGAGCTAGTGATTATCACAAAGGAGAAATAGCAAAACTTCATTTTGTATAACACTACAATATACATAATAAAGATTTGGAACAAAAATATAATTTTTTGGGTGAACTATTCCTTTAACTCACTCACAAACACAGTTCTATACAGTACATCCACTCGCAGTTGACTGAACAATCACCTTGCAATTGAGTGAGTGCTCAAAGTGTCAAAGGCTATCAGTCTAGAGAAAGAACCGCTGGACATTGATAACCATGGGGGTGCATTTTGATCTTGTCTTGCTCAATATTTGACAATTTAACAAAACGTGTCACATGTTAAATGCGTATGCCATACAACCCTTCGCATACAATACGATGGATCACTCACCGCTCCAGAGGTTTGAGAAAGAGACAATGTGCCAGTGCATTACATCCATAACCAAAAATGACCATACAATCCTAGTGGACCACTGATTTAGGCAGTAAAACATGGCATATAACTCATTTCTCTGGCAGGGAATGGGATTGAGGTTAAACTATGGGCTGCTTTACAGTTTACAAAACGTAGAAAGTGTTCACACACTTTTGATCAATGAATTTCATGATTTTCTACTCTACAAACAAAGTGGAAGGTCTGAAAAAAGACCAGTGTCGAATCTAAACTCACCCAAACACCAACCCAACTCAAAATACACCAATCCCAAAGCAAGTATACACATAATTAAGTCCCTAACTGATTTCCTTCCTTAATGTAGGTTGCATTAAAAATGAGCAAAGTCTATGTTCATAGCCATAGAAAAAAAGCCTTATGTCATCTTTGCCTGATGTAATGTTTAGGGAGGATTTAGACATTTGTCTACCAACTATCAAAAATCAACTTGTCGGGCAAATTATAAAACTCTGCCAACACCAGAAAACCATATTTACTTTTGTTTTTCTCCAGTCCTGCACTCAAAATGTAAAGACAAGTAAAGTAAAATTCCATGACATTTCCATGGAACCATGTGTGCACTAAAATCACAGAAACTGAATTAAAAACTCACATCAAATGAAAACCATAAAAGAGAATCAATAATCTATTTCCAATCTGTTTCCTATACTTTAGTTTACAGTTGTTTTTGTTAGGATATTTGTGATGAATTTTTCCTTCTAAGACACAAATTTAAAAAATAAATAAATTTACAATTTACTTTTTAAGATCCCCATGCATTTTCCAGGTCTGACGTGGATGTAAGCGAAAAATTTAATTAAAAACAATTTTAAAAAGCAATTTTGAAATTAAATTCCATTATATTTCCGTGTTCGTGGGAGCCCTATGTATGCTAAAACACAAAAAATCGATATAAAAATTACAAACACATAAAACATCAAAGCCATAAACGAGAATCAATAATCTATTTCCTATATGTCATTCTAAGCTTGCAGTTGTTTTTGTTGGGATATGTGTGATTAATTTTTTACTTTCACAATGCCAGACGACCAGGTCATTTAAGAGACTCCAGCTAATGGCATTGGGCACACGATATGCTGAGAGCTTCTTTCTGAAAACGGATCCTGGTGGCGAACAAAACAATAACAGGTTTTTCTCATTCACTTATAAGCCGCATAAAGCTTTATTGATAAGAAATACTGCACGCTTCCATAAGCTATCAACTTCCTCTTTGGTCTTAATAGAGAATCTCTTTCAACGCTGATCTTTCAGAATTACACAATTTGGCTATTAGAAAAAAGCCACGGAGGTTCAGATTCTTTCCACAGATGAATGCATTAGTGTGCGCAGGGCAAGCGTCTATTGTGATGTCCGTTTACACTATTGTGAGCCGCAGTCACTCTCAACGAAGCCTAAAAGGTGCGGGCAACGAAGGGTCAAGGCCGTTCTAACTGTGTCCATATCTGAGAAGAAATCAACACATCTCGTATATTTTCTCTCAGACTTCTCTCCTTCCGCGCTGAACACACAGGCAACCCTGGACTTTCCATGGCTTTTTCTTCTTCTCTTGTACAATAGGGCCGATATGTACCAAGGTCAGAGTGTACTCTTCTTGAATGAGTCCGACATCAGAAATAATCTGTCAGGAAGGGGTTTACAAGGACAAATCTTGCCGGTCTTTTGCGCCTGTGAGGCCGGATGAGGCACGCAATGGATGATCTTTAAGGGGAAATAAATAAGTGTTTACCAAGGACACCTGCACCAACACTTTGTGTTTTCCCTGTGAGGAGCATCTGGACGGACGAAGTGAACTCTGATTCAATTAACTCGTAAGGGCCACAGTGAGAGGAGTCGGATGATGCCCCCGGGAGTAGGATGGGTCGGCTCCTAGCTTCGCACCCGCTGTTTTTTTATGAAAGGAGAAGAAGACGACTCTGGGGTTAAACAAAACTATAGCGACGTGTGAGTGCGCCCTCTCCTGAACATGCAGCGGGTTGGCGGGCAAAGGTAACTTACTGCAGCACTGGAAATAAACGTGTGATGAGAATTAAATTTCAAGTGTTATATTTTTTTCTGTTAAAAATACTCTCTCCCACACCAGCTTCACATGAGACAAGATAAGTACATTTGTAGGTTGATTGCACTACAACGTGTTACACTGTGGTGGATTTAAAACATTGGCCTGAGCATCACAAATAGCCCGACACAGCAACACTGACTCAACCAATGGTGTGTGCGTTGGGCGGTGGGGGAGTTTGGGGGTTTTTTGAATAACTGTTAGCTGACCAATGGCAGACCTGGAAGAAGCCTGTTCTGGAAAAAACCTGGTCATCTACAAGTGTCGTACAAAGTTTGGGCGGGCCTCATCAGAGTATGATTTAAATAAGAATATAATAAAATGAATTAAGTAATTTTAATTTCAGAAAGGATGCATTCAATTGATAAAAAATTGACAGTATAGACATTTAGAATTTTACAAAAGATTTCTATTCAAATAAATGCTGTTCTTTAGAAACTTTCTATATGTGTACTGAAGAAAAAAAATGGTTGCACAAAATATGATGCAGAACAACTGTTGTTAACAATTGATAATAATTTAAAATTGTTCTGGAGCATTAAATCAGCATTATTAGAAGATTTTCTGACGATCAGTGTACACCTGAAGAGGAGTAATGATGCTTTGCTGAAAACTCAGATGTGAGTAACATGGAGAAGTAAAACTACAATTGACTATAATTCAAATGCAAAAGAGTTGATTTTTTAAATGGTAAAAATGATTCATGGATATTACAGTTTACTATTGTTATCAAATAATGCAAGCCGGTTCGTGTGTTATTGTTGTTAGAATAAAGATATTTATATATATATATAGATATATATATTATATATATATAGATATCTATATATATATATATAAGAGATAAGAGATGAGCACTTATAATAACCTTTTTTAGAGAAGAAGAGACTTTTTATATTTCTGGCGCTTTTTTTCCAGAATTCTGAGTGAAGTCTCACAACTACAGCTCGCAATGCGAGATATCAATCATCATTCAGACTTTGGTTGTTAATTTCAAGATGTGATTAATAACGTGTATGCGAGTTTACATCTCAATTTTCTGCCTTTTTATTAGAATTCCGTACATCTTGAAATTACACAAATCGCAATTGCGAGAGATAATCTTGCAGATCGTGAGAAAGAGCAATCTGAATGTGAGATATAAACTCGCATTACCTGTTTATATAGGAGGAGTAAGGTGCAAAATAGGCGAAAGAAAATAATGGGGCGAAGAAGAAGAAATAAGCTGAGACAAAGCTTGACAAATGTTGTAAATTATGGCCGGGTGAGAGTAAACAAGTATGGATAAAAAATAGAATAGCAATATTTAAACATTATAACTGAATTAAAGGGGTCATTTGTTGCGATTTCAAGTTTTTCTTTCTCTTGGGAGTGTTACAAGCTCTGGGTGCTAAAAGAAGATCTGTAAAGTTGCAAAGAAAAGTCTCAAATCCAAAGAGATATTCAAAGAGTCAGCCACACCTACCTAAAAACGCCTCGTTCTAACACGCCCCACATGTCTATGTCACTATGTGGGAAAATTTGCATAACACCGCCCAAACGTTCACACAAAGAAAGAAGGCGTAACATTTATTCTCGCTGTAGTATTGTTGACGCCATGTCGTGAAGGCGCTGTGTAATTCGTTGTGAAAGCGAAACTACTTTATTTGGTCTTCCAACAACAGAGGGAAGATATCCCTTTCGTTATGCTCTGGAGCTGATCCGTGTGGTCGCTGAGGAAATACATCAACTTCGTGCTGTGGATCGCCAGATCGGCTTTCACCGCGGACGAAGCGGAGTCCAGACTGGGGTCATCACATGTGGTTTCCGCAAGCCCTCCAGACGCTCCTTCGTCAAATCCACCGGCCACGCCATTCTCAAGCCCGCCGGCCTCCGCTCACTCAAGCCCGCCGTGTGTTTCGTTGTGAAAGCGAAACTACTTTGTTTGGCCTTCCAAAAAAGGACACGACTAGAAATCAGTGGTTAAGTTGTATTTACAATGCTGTTCCAGAACAGTTCAACCCAAAATTCAGATGTGTGCAGCACATTTTATGAGGACTGTTTCCTGATCCTGGTAGAACAGACTACAATGCCGGCTGTTCTGACTAAAATACTGTAAGTACGTTTTTATATTTAAAAAATTTGCCACTGACGATTCAAACGACGAGTTTTGGGCAGTGTAGAGTAGCACATGTTTGTCATTTCTCCGATCACAAATGCAGACTACGCGTTTATGTTTACGCGGTTGCGATGCAAGCAAGCAGTAAAAAGACAGTATAAGTCATTATAATCCGTAATTATGTCCCCACTGCATGCAACGAATGCCTCGTTTATGATGGGTTTTACTGGTTTTGTCTCGTCACTCCGGCCGGACAAGGCATCACAATATGGTAAGGGGTGTACATTTCGTCACACGTTTGAGGTATTCGGCCAATCACAACGCATTGGGTAGCTGGCAAATCACAGCACACCTCGCTTTTCAGACCGATGGGCTTTGTAAAAATCGACGCGTTTCAGAAAGGCGGGGCATAGAAGAGAAACAATAATGTACAGTATGTGGAAAATAATGTGTTTTTTTTTTACTTTAAACCGCATAAACACATTTCATTGCACCAAATACACAAAATAATGTTCTTTTTAGCAACATCATATGACCCCTTTAAACATTACTGTTCTGCATCATGCAGCATTTCTGCTTTCAGTGTGAACAGACAAATTACTTTGGGGCTGGAAACATGTCATGTCTGGTTAGGCCACGATGTAAGAATGAAACGCTGCCATTGATGATAGTCCCCTATTGTGGTCTGACAAACCAGAGCGAGGGACCATAAATCAACTGGTGAAGGACACCAACACGAGACACCACAGGCTCTGAGAGAAAGGGGCGGTATAAAGACACGGCGAGCAGCGCGTTTGCAGCTCTCCGTAACAGCGACGGCACATTTTACACATGTAGATCAGCTGTCATCTCGCACTTTTCTCGCTTTGGATCTGGGGAGACGTTCAAAAAACAAACCGTTTAATGGCGAGGAGGATTTTGGGGGGCCACTGTTTGGCGGGATGTGCGGAGGCAGTGCTGCGGGGGGTTTCGGGGAGACAAGGGGCTTTTTATCTGCGCCGAGCTGAACGACACTGTGTCACAATCCTGTCTGGAACCTTTCATGTTTCACTTCACTGCACACTTCACAATCCCTCTCCTTCCCTCGGCTGCCACCGAATACATTAGTCTTGTTGTTCTGGCAGTTGTCATGTTTTGAAGACATTCAAGTAAAATACTGAATAATAACAATAGCTGTGATAAAAGCTAATGCAAGTGCAAAGAGAGGAGAAGCCTCAGCTCTATATGTGTGCAATCCAAATAAAATATTATATATAACTTAGTTTGGAATAAATACAGGCAAAAAGCCAGAATTTTAACAGTTTTCCAAAGACCTATAAGCATATTGTCGGCTGCACGACAAAACTCCCGAAGAATTCAACATCACAATCAAATGTCGGTGGTTACAACGCGGTCCTACAATCTTCAAGTTCAATGTGAGGTTATTTATATGCACTTTCCTTTCAAAAAAATGACTCGCAGACCCTGCAGCTTTCTCCTAATTAGTCTTACAAATAACCGGCATTTTCCCCCTGCACCCAACCGTTCGAGTGGGATTGGTTTTTTCTTCAGAAATTTTTCTTGCTTTCTTACTTGGGTCTCCCGCGAGTGACTAGCGGCGTCGGGGCGGCCGCGACGTCTCCGCGGCCTCGGTTTCTCTACTCTATATATATATATACCAAGGTTTCGCGGGGATTGCCTTCGTCTAAAGCAGCCCGTGCGGTTTCGAGGAGGGCAAGTAATTTCGCTTCATAAGAGGTAATGCAGGAGACACTACTTTAGTGATTTCGCATCACATGCCCTCCACACACCAATAGCCCAACTCAGGTGCAGCAATGTGATTGTGTCAGTTATTACTTTGTCTTTCAACTTGATCGGTGGCCATCCGGTATCCGCAGAGCCTTTTCCGCATGCTGATAGGAGAACAGGGTACTCTGGGCAGTTTTAAAATTTTTTGTTAGTATCATAGTGTGAAAGACACAGTTTTGGTGTTTTGGTTGCGGAAATGATTATATTCTAGGAAAGATATATATTTCAAATAAAATATTACTAATAGTATGATTGAGAAGGGAGGAAAACCGAGTGCCGCGAAGGCCGAACGGTAGCGAGAGCTAACAGCGGCGCTCGGCTGGTGTGTCGGGCAGGGAGGTGCTAGGGTGTGTGAGGTGTGGGTGTGGGGGGTGGTGAGTCTGGTGTAAAGAGCGACGGTGCTTAACTGGATGGGCAAGACAGGAGAGCCCCACAGGCAACGCGAACATTGTGGAAAACGCTTCTCTGCTCAAACGACGACATCATCATCATCATATACTTAAATTGTGTGATCTAAAGAGAATAATGTCTAATTCCTACACGTATGAAACAAGCGCCTAACCCAAAATAAATAAAGAGGATACAAAGATTTGATAATAGTCTGAAAAATGGAAAAAAAGTGGCATACGATAAATCATAAAACATTATACACATACATAGGATAAAATAAATGATAAAAAAAAAAAAAAAACGTCTATCGTTCAGATCTTCTGACCACAATTTTCCTCTTAAACTACAGCCAAGCGAACACACATAGACACGCACACACACGTTTCAGAGCAATGTGCCAAACTATTAATCATTTCTAGAACTGCATTGTTCGTTTCACTTATTTCCTAGCAGATTTAATTTCATCGTAAATAATGTTTTGCAGTCTTTTCCCCGAAATACTTAATGTTGACTGTGTGAAGATACGGAACTTTAATATGCGAGTGAATGCATGTGCAGTGTGCAGTGGCACAGTGAGCTCTCCTGTCTGGATCTGTCCTGCCCTCTAGTGGCCATCGGCTCTAAAACAACCTCAGCTTCAACTTGAACCCAATCATAAGAGCTGGAATTGTAACATATTCCAAAAATGAATACCGGATTAAAAACGAGATCAGAAACGAATGCACATGAGTCTATTAGGAGTGCTATAAACAATGCTAGAATCTGTTTGTAAAGATGCTGCTACTGTGTCACTGAGAACACAATCTATGATCTACTAACAAAAACCAACAAAAACTAAAAAATAAATAGTATCTAGACCATATGGTTCTGTTCCTTATTTCATCAAACAAATGAATATGAAAGTTGTTCAGACTATTAGTTCAGATTTGGACTTGCCCTTCCAACATTTACGCTTATTTAATTTTAAAAAATAGTTACGAACTGTTTGATATAATATTTAAATATTTAAAAATTAAATAAAAAAAAAAATTCAAAGAAAATTTTTAAATGTGACATTTTTCGTGGCATATAAATATACAAATTAACAACAAATAATACATCATGTTTTTAGGCAATAACTGTTAGATAATGTAACTTTGACAGCTATAAATTAATGCAAAACATTACTTGTTTACTTGTCATTCTTTCAACAAAATCACATCTACATCTGCTAGATAACATTACGCTGTTGACATATTTATATCAGCAGTATAATATCACCATGATAATGTTAAAAATGTTGCAGAAACATGAAAGACTGTCATGTCTTCTTTCAAACCCTTGATGATAATTAATAACACATCAGTATATATTTGTAATCTATACATAACCTAGTTGCTAAAGCAATCTGTTATTGTGTGCTAAACAGCTTGAGAGGCAGCAGCGAGAGACAGAGAGATGGAGAGTGTGAGAGAGGCATCAGATGCCCAGTGAGAGGTCAGCTCCATATCGAATTTTTTCAAATATTTCGCTGAATACCTCCTGGCACTGTAAATATTTTTGACTACAGCCTGGTACTTTAGGGAAGCCAGTTCTCCCCGCACTGCTCTGCTGCACTTCTAGCCTGCCCAGAAAGAGAGAGAGAGAACAAACATCGCTTCAGGTTATTCATGGATTGACTCTTCAAATCCCAACATATGCTCCTCTGTTTCCATTCCCAAGCACCGGGAGAAATGGACCATTTCCTTTCTGCAGCCTCCTCTCTACCACCCTGTCTGCTGCTCACGATGTAAATCAGAGAGAGAGAGAGCGATGCGAGCGAATGCAACCCAAGCGCATGTGGGGTGTGTGTGGGCTGCCTGAAGCAGGCGGAAGAGGAGAGTGACGTTAAAGACCCGAACACCGGAGCAAGCCTGTCAGTACATTGTGTGTGTGTGTGTGTGTGTGTGTGTGTGCATGCTATTCTTCAAATTACAGTTTCAACTAGATCTGCTTCTTCTGAAATAAACTGCATTGTGTGTGTGTAAGTTTGGGTTATAGGTTTTGATTCTGCATAAATGAAAAGACACTTTTTATTACTCCAAAAAGTGCACAAATGCAGAAGCTTCTAGATAAAGCAAGGCTGATTTTGTGCATTCGTAATGCATCATAAAAAGTACAGTACATTCTCATATGTTCAGCATGCTTATGGCGTAATCTGTCTTCTAAAGTCCGATTTCTAATCATCCTGAAGAGGTTTGTTAAAATTAGTTGTTGAAATAATAAAAAATGAATGCATGTTCAGTGAAGCTGCGTGCTTGCAATGCATTAGCTGAGCATTTTTGTGTACTGAGCTGTATTTGTGTACTTGTGTAAAATGGGTTTCTGCCCTTAGAATTAATAACACATTAGAAGTATAAAGGCAGTATCTGTATATTAAATACACTACTGGTCAAAAATTTGGATTAATTAACTTTTTTTTTAAAGAAGTCTGCATGTATTAGATCTTAGATAGAGTAAAACGGTATTGTGAAATAGAATTGTGAACAATTTAAAATGACAATTTTCTATTTTAAAATAGAATTTATTCCTGTAACGCAAAGCTGAATTTTCAGTGTCTTCAGTGTCACATGATCCTTCAGAAATCATTCTAATATGCTGGTTTGGTGCTCAGTTTCAAGCAGTATTATGGTGATTCAGGTTATTAAGATGATTCGGGATGAGGGGTGTTGGCAAATGTTGAAAAAAAAAATTTTTTTGCTTAATATTTTTGTGGAAAGCGTGATGCATGTTTTAAGGATTCTTTGATGAAAAGAGTTCAAAAGAACAGTATTTATTTGAAACAGAAATCTTTTGTAAAATTATGAATGTCTTTAATCGGTTTGCTACTTTTGAATGGTTGTATATCAGAGTTTCCACCAAAAAAATGTTTTCCACTTGTATTAATAGAAATGTTTGTTGCGCAGCAAATCAGAATATTAGAATGATTTCTGAAGGATTACGTGACACTGAAGGCTGGAGTAATGATGCTGAAAATGCAGCTTTGATCACAGAAATAAATTACATTTTACAATATATTCAAATAAAAAACAGTCATTATAAATTTGAAAGTTTAAAAAAAAAATGTATTGTGTTTTTGATTAAATAAATGCAGCCCTGGTGAGATTTCTTTACAAAAAAAAAATTGACTGGTAGTGTAGACGCAAGAAAGAAAATACCAATCATATTTTAGTATGCAAAGAAGACCAACAAGAATATTCAGTTTTCAAATTCAACAATGATGTTGTCAATTACATTTTGCATGGCAAGCAATGTCCTGTAAGTCAATTCTTACATTTCTTAAAAAGCATCACAATAGCTAAAACCAAAAAGTGAAGAAAACAAAGTCTGAATGGAGTCTGCATGTTAAGTGCTGAATTATTTGCAATAGTTTAATACTCAGGTTTAGAATAAACCCAATCCAGAACGTTTGAAGAATATCAATGCATCGTTGCCACACAAACACCGTAATCCTCATCCAAATATTTTCATTTTGTGTAGCGTTCTTATACGGTTCTCAATGCGTCTTCAGTTTATGTCGCTGATGTGTCACATTAGAGATCACTTTAATAATAGTCTCTGAACCGACGATCAAACGCTGATGCGAGATAGGATGCTTCATTTTAGACAGATTTTCCAAGCTGTGTCAGAAGATCAAATCTAAAGGCATGTCAGACATGGCATGTTGTTTTTATTTTATTTATTAATTTTTTTGCACAGTGTGCTGCTGTCACACATCTTTCAGCTGGTTTATTTATCTATCTATTTCTGTTCTTAAGATACTCTCAATCTTTTCTTGTTTCCTGTACAAGAGATGTTTTTTGTGTGCTTTCCGCACCTTCCTGATCCAGCTGTGTCATTCCTTTTTGCATTCTGCCTTTGATCGCCTGTAACAGTCATCCATCTTCTCTGTGCTTCAATCTGCTGTAGAGTTTCACTGTAAACTCTTTTTAAAGTCCAAACATCCTCACAAACTGCCTGAAATTTTTCTAGGAGTAAATAGACATGCTTATGGTACTTTTAGCAGGACATAAACTAGACATACATAGGCAGAAATGTATATTTCCACTAAAACATATTCCACTAACAAATATATATATATAAACACTATTATATATATAATCCTGCCGCTAAATTACACATTAACAAAATGTTAACAAAAAGCTTTTCGTGTCAATCAGACATTTTCCCGCTTTCTAAGTGGGTTGTTCTTGCTCAGAAAAATATAATGTGCTTCAAACTGGACCAGACTTTATGCCGCTAGTTAAAAATTTTTTAGGTTTCATTGGAAGAGTAATTCATTTAAAAATCTTACCACCCACTTGCATACACACTGCCAGACTAGACTAGTCTAGAAGTCAGTGATATTTATTAACGAAAACCATTAAAAATATTGACCAGCAGCCCTTTCTTGTGTGTTACCACCCACTGCATGATGCCGAGGTCACGACAGCGGTGCCAAGGCTCAGGTGGTGAGAACTGCCCTCTGGGTAAAAAAACAAAAAAAAACACATCCGATCATGAGCTGTAGTGTTAATGTTGTAACGTTGAATTAATGTTTATATTTGAGGGGAAAATATATTTATTAAACTTTTATTGTACATTGAGATTAAAAGCTAGCTGGAAAATGTCAAACACAACAAACATAAAACAAGGGACAATAGGTTTAAAACACTGACACTGGCTGAAGTCTTAGAAATAGTAAATATGTCAAAGCAAGTTAAAAATCTATAATAAAAAAAAAATGTTTTAGTGGTTTCACAATACCAATGCATTTTTTTAGTATCACTGAGATACTGTTAGAGTTTTTATTAATAGTTTGATTTAGTTTTATTTTTATATTGTCTGTTTTCATTTAGTAATTTTGTTGTGTATTTGTCATTTTTAGTAGGTTTTTTTAATGTCTATATAGTTTTTAACTTTTGTAATAGTTTAGCATAACAAGTTAAACTAAATTACAACGAGAAATGTTGCTTTGTCAACTGAAATAAAAAAAATATTTTGTTTTATTTCAGTTAACAGTTATTTTATTCACTCACTCACACACACACACTCACACACACACACACCACTCACTCACACACACACACACTAGAACACACTCACACACACACACACACACTCCCATCTACTCAGACACTCAACACTCACTCACACACACACACACTCAATACACACACACACTCATCACTCACTCACACACCCCCCCACACACACACACAAACACAAACAAACACACACACACACACTCACTCACTCACACACACACAACCTCCACACCCCCACTCACTCACACACTCACTCACACACACACACACTCACTCACACACACACACACTCACTCACTCACTCACTCACTCACACACACACTCACTCACTCACACACACACACACTCACTCACACACACACACACTCACTCACACACACACACTCTCACCCACACACACTCACTCACTCACACACTCACTCATACACACACACACTCACTCACTCACACACACACACTCACTCACTCACACACACACAAAACTCACTCACTGACACACACTCACACACACACACACAAACACACACACAGGTTTGTTTTTGTGAAAAGTGGGGACATCCAATAGGCGTAATGGTTTTTCTACTGTACAGACCGTATATTCTATTGCCCTACACCAACCCTACCCCTAAACCTACCCCTCACAGGAGACTTTGTGCTATTTCAGATTTTCAATACACTCCATTCTGTGTGATTTATCATGTGGGGTATTGTCCTGAAAAGTCACCTTTTCCTTGTAATACCTATGTCATACCTTTGTCATTATACAAATTTATGTCCTCATTTGTCACAAAAACGCGCACACTCACACACTCGAACTCACTCACACACACACACACACACACACACGGAAAATGTTCAAGCAACCAACTTTACAATTTTTGGACCACTTGAGATGGAAGGACCGGAAAGTCTTATATAAAGCAGTTGTAAAGCAATCAAAAATGTACAGGTGATGAATGTGGTTTAAAGCATCTGTTTTCAGCGCATTAAAATGCACAGTGAGGTTTATAAGTCTGGGAAACATTGCATTCTCATCATATGCTGATCGTATGATTTGTTATTACAAATTGTATTAAATTAGAAAAGTGCAGAAAGCACCATGTTATCTGAGTAATCTCAGACTTTTGGACCCCACTGTATAAATCAGTTGTTCAGCTTCCCTGCTAATATTTTACAGTCCACAGGCTTGCGCTCCACACTTCACCTCATAAGACACCACCTCTTTTCAAAGAACGAAATGCCACAAGCTTTTCTTCCATCCTATTTCTATTGGAATACCATTGGCAAATGCATAGGAAGCGCTTTGAGCCATTTCCCCTCAGGCATTTGTAAAAATAGAGCTCTTTTCCTTTGCCTTTTGATACTTAATGACTCTTTTGCAACTCCATGGAGAATTGCTCTCAGTAATTGATTATTAAAACTTGAAATTGCAAAGCACATCCATTATTTGATGAGTGAATGTGTTATCCTCGTAATTAACAAAGCGGGGTACTTGCCGTCCTTCCACACCGAGACCTCTGGAATGAAAAAAAAGAAAGGAGAAAAAAAAGACAGAAATCCTGGGGTTAAGCAGATGAGAGAGTCCGCTCTGAAACACTGCAATTAGCTTCAACTATAATCTATCAGAACAAGGGAGAGAGAAAGAAAAAAGAAAAAAAACATGGCCACAAGCCTGTCCGTTTGGTCTGAGAGAGAGAGAGAGACATTAAAAGCAAGGAAAAGTTTGAAGAGGAAGTATGTTTTGTGCAAATTGCATTTGTTTTAACTGTCTGCGTAACAAAGTCTCCGAGTATTGTGTTAATGGGCTGTGCTCTGTAAATAACTCTCGTCTTTAAAGGAATAGTTCATCTCAAAAGGAAAATTCTGCCATTGTTTAGTCACCCACATGTCGTTCGGAAGGATTTTTACACAGATATTATGCATACAACAACAATTCAGTGACCACGGGTGTCAAGCTCCATAAAAAGCATCATGAAAGTAGTTCATTTGACTCATGCTTAATATTATAAGTCTTCATATGAAGTCAGCTTCGTTGTGATGAACAGAATAGTGTTTTTTTACATGATAGTCTTCACCTCCACTGAAGGTCTGAAATCTCATTCGTGTTCAGATTCAACAGACATGTCAGTGCTTCAGGTTTGACATTTTGTGTCTAGTTTGAATGAAATGAGATCTATATTGACTGAATGATTCAGGTATGTAGATTTGAAAAACCGTGCACAAGTCATATGGATTACTTTTGTGGTCTTGTATGGTGTTCTTGTCGAACAAAATAACAGTACGGCAGGTTCGAAACAACATTAGGGAGAGGAATAATGACAGATTTTTCCATTTTGCACTCGCTTTTGTCAGAAAAAAACTGGCTATAATTAAATTCCAATGTGACTGAATTACTTCCAAAATCTCAGTCTCATTGTGTGTTCAACAAATGACAAAATCATTTGAGGTAATTAAAGATTAGAGCAACATAATTATCAGGTCACTGTCAGGCATCTGACACAATACTACACACGTCTTAATGAGGAGAATAAATAGCACTTATAATAGCACTTATAATAAAAATGCCACTATTGAACAAATGTTTATTTGAAAAGTATTTGCACAAAATGTACAGTGTCTTTGTACTCCATTTGCACTATACAGGCACATGCATCTAGCATCATATCTGCAATTTTGAGGCCAAATATCGGCTGATTAATTGGCATGGCTGATATATAATCAATCAATGATTCATAATTAAACAATATCATACTCACGCTCAATAAACAAGAAGTTAATACTCATTTAAACGTACGTTTTACACACAATATTGCCAGTCGTTTAACAAAAATCAAGTCAACAATAATGTGCCGCACATAGTAGAGTCACCCCTAAACAAATCAGTGTTTTTGAGTGAACTGGCTAGAGTGAATGATTCAAAATAATCAATTATAAAGGCAGCTGAACGAATCAGTGATTTTGAAAGAATCAGATGAGTAAATGATTCAATGACTCGCTCATACAGTACACATTCCTGAATAAATCAGTGTACATCACAACATACTCAATCATATAGACGTCACTTGATGCCACCTACTGGTGCAACAATGTAACTGGCAAAAAAAACTGCTGTAAAATACTGCTTTAGTATTCTCAACACTATATCTAGTAAACTACTGCTAGAAATTTAAAGAGGTTATTTTTTTATAAAAATGAATTTTACATAAATGTCTAGATAAAGAGCAGAAATCCATGCATGAACACATGCTTGTCGTTTCATGCATGCCTTCTTCCTGTTTGATAATAAACAGCTAGTTGAAAAAGGAGTTTTGATGATTGGATTCAGAGCCTATAGGATGATGTTCCTGCTTCACAGGATATGCTGTACGAAGTCCTCAGCAACAGACTGAACCCTACGGTAGTGTCTCCTTCTGTTGTTATGAGCGTGTGTTTCATGGGAGCACGACAGGAGCACGACTTGCTTACTTTGCTGGCGGTTCACTACCTTTGGGGCTTCGCTGACATTAGCACTGGCATTAATGGGAACTGGAGTTGTTCGTGCCTCTGGGCCCAGCTTGACCTCTTTCGAGGGAACACTTCCTGTGACACGCTCTGGTTACGTACCCTCACCTTCAGCCCCAGCATGCTTCATCTCACCTCACGACCAGGTGCATCCAGCAGACAACAGACTGGACACTATGCAGCTGATTTTCTCTATGTATATTTACAACAATTTTGCTGTCAGGATATAAAATTGTTAAAATGTTATTGCCATTCTTTTATGAGGCAATCACGTCAAATCAGCCTATATATGCCACTAAAACAAACATTCTGCTGGGAAAAGGGATGTATACTGATTGCACCAGTGCTTAATGCGTTATGTTAAAGATGAATGACAGGCAGTGCGTGCTCTTTTCCATTGCAGACATCTTTGTGTGCCAATGCACAAACACACAATTACTTGTCCCACTGTGCATGCAACACAAAACCTCTTTCCATGCATCATTTCTTAATTTGTGTCCATGCACATGATCAGAGACACATGACATAAAATCAGTACATTATCACTGAACAGATTCACTTCTCAAACACAGTCAGCACTGGATACTCTTTATTTGTCAAGACGCTGGCCAAAATGAAAGACTTTCGCTTTGTCGCTGCAAGTTGCTTGTTTTATTTATAGTTTTCTCAGCATATTAATTCATAAGTATTTTATTGTCAAAAATAAAATACTTCAATTATTTTAGTGAATCAATTCAAAACTCAAAATATCATTTGCATCATCATGCATTATTAAAAATGTGCCACTGAAGAGGCGTTTTTCGTGTATTAAATTATTGGTAACATTTTTTATGAATTTAATTTGTTAACTATAGTTAACTACAGCATGAACTAAGAATAAATAATACTTCCACAGCATCTAATAATCTTACTGTGATCTAACATGAACATTGAACAAAAGTAAGGTTAATAAATGCGATAAAATATGCACTGCTCATTGTTAGTTCATGTTAGTTACTGCATTAACTAATGCTAACAAATGAGAACTTATTGTAAAGTGTTACCAAAATGTTTTAGTAAAATAAAATGTGTAAAAATCGCCATTTATGACCTTGAATTGTTATACTGGTGCATATGAATGAGTGAAATCACCAGCTGAAGTGTGCATTTTTCTTAAATATTTATAAATATTTGTCTTGAAAAAATTTTATACCTAGTATATTAAAAGGTTTAAAAATAGAAAAAAATAGAAGAAACCATATATATATCTATATCTATATAGATATATATATATATATATACACACACACACCCACACACACACATACATACAGGAATATTATCACAAGGTTGAATAAAATATGCAAATAAAAAAATAAATGCTATTGTTTTGAGCTATATTGTGGAGCACTATGTAGTGTAGGAACCAGGCAGTCAGAGGAGGGCCCCAGACACTGGGCCCTTATAGCGAAGCAGATCACAGCTATCCACAGGCACTTTGGTCTGCATTTAGCAGGATGAATTCATTAAGGAGCGCTTTCTCTCAAGTGCTCTCTCTCTGACAGCTGCTCTCTCTCTGTAGAACCCTGCAGCCAAACACAGATCAATGGGAGAAATACATCCACAGGAGCATTTAACAGCAGACCTTGGAAGACGGGGAGTGTGTTTAAGACATCAGTGCATCTATATCCTCCAGATCTGAGAAGTGAAAGTGTTCTGCCGCTCGGGGAGGTGGGGGGAGAAGAGAGACGCCGTGTTTAAACTCACAACAGGAATTAAGAGCGGTTCAACTATCACATGCACATTATGTCATAAGAATTTCTGACCACTACAGAGCTGCAGATTCTCACATGCCACCCAACGGGTCACTCAGCAGATGGCAGCCAGAGAGACATGCTAATTGTACAGTGTGCACTAGAGATGCTGCCAAAGGCAAGGTCTCTGACAACCGATTTCTCAATCTTTCAACTTCAAACTACTGTATCAGAATGATTGCACAAATTATTGTGAAAGTATCAATATGCACACACACAAACAATGACAAAAATGAAAAAAAGCACAGGCTATTTACACCAAGTGAAGGTAGATGATCTTATTTGTAAACAGTGATGAATACAGTTTGGACAAAGTGTATTGTAAATAGCAACAAATAACATTTAGTTTACTCTAAGAGGAAACATTGATGGTTTTTGATGGTAACATGCTGTTCTTGTAATAAGAGTAACATGTCTGACCAGAAGTCTGTGGTAAAAATAGCCTTTGCTATCATGTTTGGCTATTTGTACTTGGTGTTAAAAAAAATAAAAAAAATAATAATAAAATAAAACCGCATGTTTTGTTATTAAATTATAAAAAAAATACATTAAATTACATAAAACTGCACTTGGTGTTATTAAATCATAAATCAAATAAATCAAATGAAATACAACTGCACTTGGTGTTATTAAATTACAAATTACATAAATTAAAATAAATAGAAATAAAAATAGAAATGTTGACAGTAGGGTTTCAGGAATTATCATAAAAATGAGAATATGCATTATGCAATACTGTATACAATAAAATACAATCTACATTTATCTCATCAAATAATATTTTATATTACGTATTACAAATTGTCCTTTTTCTTCTTTTATCATGACTTCAGATAATATTACCAATCAAACACAATTAACAGACCATAGTAGGCTTCTGTTTGTATGTTGTCCTCAACTAATGTATCTGCTAAATAAAGTGTGTTTAAAAACGAAATCGCACCTTCTAGAAGTAGAACAGCACTTTCGGAATACAATCCAAAAGATAATCCATTCAATTTACAAGTGATGATTAGTCAGATTGTGTTTTGTTGCTAAGAGCCGGTTTAACAATCCTTTACTGCCATCTTTCGGAGAGAGGAATGTAACGCAGCCTCACAGTGTCCTGTCTGTGCAGAGTTCTGTTTATTTGTAAACCAGAGCTGGGTAGTCTGATTACATGTAATCTGGATTACATAATCCGATCCCAAAAATGAAGTACTTGTTATTCGATTTAATTACATTTTTAAATACTTGTAATCAGACTACAATTACTTTTTATGGATTACATGATTACATATTATTTACACAATAGATATACATTATTCGTAATTCCCTAATTCCTCTTTTTCATCTTTTAAATGTTTTAGAAGGCCTGCATTTTTACAGTTTTTATTGACATTTATGCAGTTTCCCAGCTAACAAAAAAATGTAGAACGTTTTGCTATAACGTTCCCATTAAGTTATGAAAACGTTATTTCTTAATGTTCTCTGAATGCTCCAAATAAAAAAAATATTGTTTATATGAGCATTCCAATTGAACATTTTTCAAACATTATGAAATTTAACTTTTTGAATGTTCTCCAAGAAATGTTTAACATCCAATTTAAAAGTTCCTGCATGAACAATGTATTAACAACGTTTTTGTGAACTAACAACATTCCTTAACATTACTGGAAGAACATTTATTCATAACAACGAACCAATCAAACGTGTGGCTTACTTTCTGTAAAATAAAAGTTGTTGGGTGTTTTTTTTTCTCAACACCATTGCAGAAGTTCTGCCCTAAACCTTCTGTCCAGTTGGTCCTGAACTGACTCAGTGGTGTTTAAGTCTGGACACTGAGCTGGCCGTCCAACATTGGAAGTAAAGATTGGGTTACACTTTACTTGAAGGGGTGTGCATAAGACTGACATGACACCTTCATAATCATGATATGACACCTACATAATCATGACATGAAACATGTCATGAATATGAAGGAGGTTTAATGCATGTTTATGACAACTGTCATTAAGTGTCATTCACTCAGTTATGTAATTTTTAATGCAAAGATGACATTGTTTGAGATGTCTTTGTTATGGGCTATGGTTAGGGGTAAGGGTAGGGTTAGGGTTAGGTTACATAATGTCATATTTGCATTAAAAAATGACATAACTGAGCGAATGACACTTCTTGACAGTTGTCATAAACATGCATAAAAACCTCCTTCATATTCATGACATGTGTCATGTCATGATTATGAAGGTGTCATGTCAGTACTATGCACACCCCTTCAAGTAAAGTGTAACCAAGCTTTTCCCTGGCATAGCCTGGAGGTTTGATTTGTGATCTTTTCTTGCTGTAGGATGAACCTCTGACCCACTAGGTGAGTACCAGAGGGTGCAACATTGTGTTGTACGGATGTGCTAGTGTTTTTGCTTCAGGGAGCCACTGCTCTGGATCCAGCAAAGATCCCCGGAGCATCATGTTTGACTATTGGTATCGCACAATAAGAAACATCCTTTCACCTACTCAACACTGTGCAAAAAACCCTGTGCAATGAAGTTGAATGCGTTCATAAGGCCTTCTTCCAATAATGAATAGTCCATAATTCAGAAATTTTTGACCTATTGATACAAAGTCAAAGTTTGTGCAATAAAAGCATGATTATTTTGTAGAGCAAGTCTACAAGTCTATAGGGGCTTTTTGAGTCCTACAGATGATTGCATCATATTTGACTGCCTATGGTTGTGTAGAAAACAATGGAAAAATACTGTAACACTCTAGTTTAGGGGACCAATTCTCACTATTAACTATTGCTTATTAGCATGCATATTACTAGCATATTGGCTGTGTATTAGTGCTTATAAAGCACATATTTAAGCCTTATTCTGCACGACCATATTTTAGATCCCTTAATCTGACCCTATACCTAAACTTATCAACTAACTTTCTAATTATTAATAAGCTGCAAATTAAGAGTTTATGGAAGTTAAACTAATAGGCCTAAGCAAAATAAGACCTAAGATCATTTTGGATGGAACAAGGTTTTACAAGTTTATTTGCTGTCAGTGTCATGAAACATACAGGAAATAAAAGTACAAAAATCTGTTTCATATTCATTATGAAAAACAACAACAACAGTTCAGTGCTGCACTGAAAATAACAAGGAAGCAACATTGAACAGTGAATCTACTGTAAATGAACAGGTTCACGGTCACTGAGGAGAAGACATTTGATCAGATATGATCTGATTGACATATTCTGGAAATATGACTGGTAGTATAACTGCAATGCTGTTTGATTCATCCAAAAACATGTCCAGGCCAAATTTCACCTTAAAACTAAAAAAGAAATAGAGAAAAAATTATATATCAAAAGAAAATTCAATTTTAGGATAACTACCATAACAAAACTTTACAATTTAATCATTTAAATGATTTTCTGCATTGCAGTAATGAGAAGTCTAGGGGAAAATGTGCTTGTTTGTGTCTTATGACCCAGGTTTTGTGAGATTGCACTGTACAGAAAGCATGAATTGAGAAGATACACATACTCATACGCATACAAAGATACATCAAAAAAGATGTAGATGAATATGACAGCCATAACAGAACTAAATATTAAAATAATAACAACAACAGTAATAAAACTAACAGTCAGAGAAAAATAAATCTGATCATATACTGGATCAGAAATCAAGTTACCAGTGTTCAAACTACAGTGCAATTATGACCTTGGCCATCAGAAAGTTTTTTTTTTCATTATTATTTTATTTGAATACACATCTGTAAAACCATTTATAATATTGTGTTCATTTTACAAGTCATTCTACAAGAAACATACACAGAAAATATCAGAGAGAACGCAGAAAACACACCAATTGTTCGTTTCTACGACAGAAATCGCAGCCCATGACAGTGATTTGGACAGTTTATTTGTTTGTCTCATCGAGTCATTTGTTCAAGAAATGCTTGCGTCTATAGCTTGGTTATTGTACAATTATACTGGCTGTTCAAAACGGATCATTGGTTATTAGTTTTTACATGAGCTCTGCCGGATCTGTGTCATCAGGTTTCATTTAATACAAAACGAAAGTCGTGTGTCTCCTGGAAAAGCCATCACTTTTGATCGTTTTACTATTACAAATGTTCCAAATCAGGTGCATGACACTCTTTACCTGAATTCTGCCGTGTGTCTATAAAAATCCATTTCAAATGTACAACAATTGTTTGATCTGTCATCCGTGGTGACGTGATTTCTCTCACCCATGCATGCAGTTCTCGAATGTAAACCGTGTTGGCTGTCATTGGCAGAAAGTAATACATTCCACGGCGTGATACAGCAGAGGATAATGTCAAGTGTTCATGTTATGTGCGTTGGTGACGGATCGTCATCTACGGCATGCACGGATACAGATTCTCTTCAGCAAACAGGACATTTCTCGCAGCAAACACGTCGTTTATAAAATACCTGAATTTTTCTGACACATGATTAAAAGAATAAAAAAGGAGCCCCTGGAAAACAGCAAGATTTTGAGCTTATTAAGTGTTCAGATTATGGCTATACCATACCATTTGAAGCCGAGTGCACACAGGACAACTTTTTCTTGTCAGACTGTGCAATAAAGTTCAACTTTAGGTCAGACTGTACATCTTATATATCTTAGCTTAAACTTGAGTCATCATGACTAACAGCATTAACTGGATGATTTATTTAATTGATAACAGTAGCTCTAATGTTGCCCAAATGGATAATAACAAATATTTTTGTTTTATAAAAATGTATGGACTGGGACCCAACTTTTTTTAATTAATAATTAAAATCTGGTTCCAGTTTGGTGCAGTTACTGATATATATTTAAGATTAAATTATGATAGCTTGTAATGTAAATCAAAGTTTTATTAATATTTTTGTAATGCATTTTCTTTATTTAATTAGTTCATTATACTCTTGTAATATTTTTATTAATAACATTAAATCTTCATAATGGCATAATAATAATAATAATGGATGATAATAATTATTATTAGTATTATTAAACTGGCATGCATCTTTGTGGGGGGAAATCCATTTTGTCTTATGCCGAAATAAATCTTTTACCCAAGAATATAAGAAAAAAGATGGCAAAAAAATAATGTGTAATATTTTTATTTAATGCAAACTAAATCATTTTTATACTAAAATAAAAATTTAATAATAATTGTATTATGATTTAATATATCCAAGATTAGACTGCGAATTGACAGTAAAAATCGTAGCATGTGCACCCGGCTTTATTTTGTTCACACCATACAGAGACCCGAGACGGTCTGCCGTTAAACATCAGCTTTGATTGATAGCTTAATAAGGTGGTCTCATCCACACTGAGAGTGTTTGTATCAGGATATAGTACATTATACATTCCCATCTACAGCGCCGCACCACAGACGATCATCCCTCGCTGAAGTCCAGTCTCTTTAGCGATGCTCGATCAAAGTCTTAGAGTTCAGACCCTAATGCTCATCAGGGAGTGGACAGTGAAACGGCTTCCTGTCCAAGGCACAAGCTGAAGTCCAGAACGTCCCGCAGCGGATCAGAGGGTGATGCGGGCACAGTGATGTTTAAGCTTGCAGGGCAGAATGCCTCTGTTCAGCTGGTAAAACTCAACTAGCTGCAGCACGTCAGTGAAACGCGTGTGTCCTTCGTCCAGACTGTAGAATAGCTCGCCGTTCTCTTCACCCTGACAGTCACACACACACAACACACACACACACAACACACACACACACACACACACACACACACACACACACAACCACAACAAAACACACACACACAGCGAAGAGCATTACAGCTCAGATCAACATCACAACAAATACATTTACTGCCACTTTACATGAACAGGGTACACTTTTTAAAGCATCATAACCACAAATTATACTTTAGACTTAGACTTGTCAGATAAACTATAATCTAACACCAAACTAACTTAGCATGGAAACAAGGTTGTTTAGTAACACTTTAGTTTAAGGTCCACTTCTCAATATTAACTAGTTACTTATTAGCATGCATATTACTAGCATATTGGGTGTTTATTATTACTTATAAAGCACACGTTCTGCATGATCATATTCTACATCCCTTAATCCTGCCCAATACCTAAACCTAACAATTACCTTACTAATGATTAATAAGCAGCAAATTACGAGTTTATTAAGGCAAAAGTTGTAGTAAATAGTTAATTAATAATGTGAATTGGCCCTTAAACTAAAGTGTGACCGGTCGTTTTAAACACAGCAAATATCTTCCCCTCAAATACTATATATTAGTATATCTATATATATATATAATATTTAGCTGTCCTCACATTATAACACTCCTTCAAAAAACCGGACACCCTGTCAGATACAGTATATTGCATATTTTACACACACACACTATACAAATATAATTCAAACATACATAGTATAGGGATGGAAGGAATAATCAGATTAAATATAATACTAACGTACCACCGCTTTAAAAACCCACCTTTCATCCCAACCTAGTGATGTGCAAACATCTTCATTTACCTCTAATAGGCAAAGTTGGTACTTGCAACACACTAGTTTCTGAATAATTTACATTTCTTATAATATATAATATCATAATATAGTTTTAATTAATATTTTAATATTTAATATTTAGTTTAAAAAATTTTTAACTGTAATACATTTAATCTAATTTTGTCAATAAACAATATTTTTATATTTTTATTTAGAATAATAATATAATAATAAATTGTCCATTAATTTATTGAAAAATTATATTTTGTACCCTACTCATGGAAAGTGGCTACAGTTCATTTGTGTTGGTTCGACTTACGTTACAAGCTGAAAGTGTTTGTTTTTCTTTCTCTGCGTATGGCACAGTGCAGAACAAATGTTCCTCGGGTTACTTGACCTGCCCTTACCAAAACACCCTGTAGAAGAGAGAAAACAAAACGACTCCATTTTAGATTAGAAATGCAGAAGCATCAGTGTTAGAGGCTCTTCACAATCACGGTGCTTCAAAAATCACATCCCCTGTTCATCACCACTTTAAGGGCCATATCCAATTAACATGATCTGGCTTAAAAATTAATTAAACAATTTCATTAATTCATCAATAAGAATAATAAAATATAAAAAGAATCAAATAAAAATCTATATTATTATAGTTTTAAATGAATATACCCATCGATGAGACCCTGCTGGGTGATTAGTTTCTGAGCCTCGTCCCGGGACAGTTTGCTGTGAAACCACGGCTGAGCCACATGGATAGCTAGAGAAGAGAATGACATCCTTATGTCAGACTAGTGATGCAACGATTATAGATTTTGTTGGTACGATTATTGTCTGAGGAATAATCACTGTTTTACGATTATGAACACATAAAAAAAAATTTTATTATGCATTTATTCATTCCCAACATTACTAATGTATAAAATCACATGAACACTTTAGATATTAAAGTGTTATTTATTGCTGGCTTTTGAAACAGAAATAACACAGTAACCAACAATACAGCAAAAAATAATAATAAAAAAGACAAACAAAAGTCCATCTCTCCCATTGGAATTAAAAAAGGTGACCTCTGCTCTTTAAACATCCATGACAGTATTTCTCTTTTGAAAATAACAAATGGAAATAGATCGCAAAAGTATTGAATGTTTTCGGTTTGTACATTCTTTACATTTCTTTTGGACCTGGGGTAGAGACTTTGGAAACATGGTGAAAAAAAATATTGTTGGTTTTTACTTATGAATAATACTACAACAGGTATAGTAAATAACAAAGTTAATGAAGTAGTCTATTATTAATATACGACTAATATTAATTTTATTTGTCCCACAGGGAAACTGTTACTAATGATGGAAATATACTGAAATATTGTAATCAAGTGTCATCCATACGTAGCCTATTAATTTTAATAATCATTATAATAATTCATATTATTTTACATGTGGCCTGAGAAAATCATGTTTATTATTTTGGTTTGCGAGATCGGAGATCGCGTTGCGCACGTGTACAAACATTCAGGAGAACACAAACTTTTGAGAATATTGCCCCGTGACTTTTATTAATAAAATATATTAAATAGCCTACTGGAGAGACGCACAGACGCAGGTAGCAAGGCTCTACGCTTACTTTTCTTTTTAGGAGCACCTCTGCTTCTAACTTAAAAATGTAGGAGCACGTTCAATTTTAGGAGCACCTTCTAAACAATTATTCAAAATGTTATCAAAAAGTAGCCTTTCCTTTACGAGGTGATATTTGACTCCTCTAATTTTATTTAAAAGTATGTAATCTTTTGTCAAATTCTTTAAAAAATTATATTTGATGAACTTTTTAAAAATGAAATTAAAACGACAGAATAAAAACAAGTAGAATAAGAAATATAAGTTACCAATCAAATGAAATCAGTATCATCTTGTCATCTTTTGTCAAATTCTTTAAAAATTTTATTTTATAAGCTTTTTAAAAATTTTTATTAAAACGACAGAATAAGAACAAGTAGAATAAGAAATATAAGTTACCAATCAAATTAAATCATTATTAACAAAATTAATTTGTAGAGGTGGCACAGAAGAACACAAAAGTGGCCTGGTGTACTTTCAGACATTTAATGAGCTCAGAGGTGGCATGAGTGCAATTAAAAACATACATTCATGTGGAGATTAATGTTTCAAATATAAAATTTTGAATACAGAAATATTAAATGATTTAAATAACTGAAATTATAAAATGAAACTAAAACTGCCAGCAGGTGGCGGCAAGTCACTGATTTTATCACTGAATCATTCATTCAATTGATTCATTCGAACGGCTGATTCATTCAGGAACGAAGTACGTGACTGTCTTTATGAATGGGTAATTGAATCATTGACTCACTAGATTCGTTTAAAAAAACTGTTCGTTCATAAACGAAACACCGCTGTGTTTGTATGGAGATGCGCAGCGGCTGAGCTGTTACTTTGTTTTAAACTATGTTCGACGACGAAATAGAGCAAAATCAGACAATAGTGTTATAGTCAGACAATGTAAGTCACTTAATATTAAATTCTTGTTTATTGAACTGTTGTATTAAATCTGTATCACATTTACAAACTCCATTAAAAATCATTAAAAGCTGTCACTCATCTTAGTTCATCGCGATCTCACATCTATAATCAACGAAGCTCTCTACACTGCACAATGAATCTCTTATTTACACCGTCTACACTTTTCTTATGAAAGGATTCGTGAGATATGTTTGTGATACATTACTCAACGCTGCAAAAACAACGTAGAAAGCTTTGAAGCTCACCTAAGCGATCACAATCTCAAGTATGATGATGATCAGGTCAGTCGCACTGGTGCCCCTAAAAAAATTTTTATAGTCGCACGCAGTAGTTTTCAGTCGCAAATGCTTCGCGTCAGGTGGTTCTTATCTTCACGTCGTGCATTAAAATCGTTCAATGTACAGCTAGCCGTGCATTATCCCTTATGTATTCGCTCTTTAGCAGCAGTTTTTTACAGCAATATTTAAATGACACCCTGGTCATTCTTGGTGTACCCAAAATGGTCCCACACTATCGACAGGCATTTCTCTGGTGGAAATAAAGCTTTGCTGTTTGGTTCCTCTGTCAGTTCATCTAATGCATGTAGTAGCCTCCGTGCTTCTGATAAGCACGTCGTTTTAAGCTGGTGCGCCGCTAGTGTAACTTTTTTCGTTTCGCGCAAGCTGCAACCGTTCCATTCCGTGTAACAGAAACACTCGGTTTAGCGGAACCTTTACGATTAATTAACCGTGACGTTTTAAGCGCGGTTAAAATCGCTGTAAAAAAAAAAAAAAAAAAAAAAAACAAACCCTATGTCAGACAGGCGGAGATCGTCAAGTTTTTACTCGATTTTGTTGACGTGTGTTTGTGTGCTGACCTATACTGGACATGGAGCTCTGAGAGGTGGACGGACTACCATGAGAGCTCAGCCTGTGGCAGCTTTTCCTCTAGAGAAGATGAGAACACACAAATATATATATACACACAATATATAATATTTTCAATATTTTCTTTTAGCAGTCTGATCAAATAATGCATCCAAAACCAGAGATACAACAAAAGTAATAACTGCAGTTTTTAACTGTTCACACTGGAAGAATTGACAATTTCTGACCAAATCTACCACTGTTTTTAATAACAGGTTATTAAAGGGGTCATAATGGATTTTTTTAATAATATATATTGTTATATTATCATTTTATTATATGTTCCTTGAGGTTCACTAATAATGTTAATAGAGTTTTTTGCACAAAAAACAAATATAAATGTAGAAAAAACAAGGGTCATTCTGACCCTCTTTCTACAATGATCCGTTTTTTAAGGGGCATTTCCTTTAAAGGGAGTATAACACACAGCTTCTGCAAGTCTCATGTTAATCTTGAATACCTATAGAGTAGTATTACACCCTTCATATCTCTGAAGAGTCTTTAGTTTTATCAGATTTATAAAAGACGGATACAGCTTTACGCTTCTAGTGTGACATCACAAATCCCACAATATCTTAAAGAGTCATTTTTGAACTTGACTGAATAAATGCTTTGTTTATAATGAGGCGGATGTTTTAAGCTAGGAAATTTTCAGGATGCTTTAATGATACAAAGACCTCTTATATGTCAAATTTGATTTATTATCTCATGACCCCTTTACAATATCTGTGCACAACACTGTCACAATCTAGTATGCAGTGTGCATTCTGTGTGTGGGGACGTTACCCTCCACGACAGGCCCTCTTCCACAGCCACTGACAGCGCCTCTGACGGGTTCTCGATCACCCGACTCTTGTGTCCTGAGAAGTCCATGGCCACCAGTGAGTTCTCCGAGATGCTCCTCTGAAAACACAGGCAAAGATGCAATAGTGAATCTCACAAAAACATGATCTCATAGCTCTCAGTCTCATACTTAAGGAGGAAAAAAAAGCTTGATTTTATTCAAAGGCCCAAACTAAGCAAAATTATGCAATTTGGTGCAAATGCTGATATTAATATGGTCAAAAAAGTAAGATGATGGCTAGTTAGATATTTAATTTTTAAAGGGGTCATATGATGTGATTTCAAGTTTTCCTTTCTCTTTGGAGTGTTACAAGCTCTTGGTGCATAAAGAAGTTCTGTAAAGTTGCAAAGACTAAAGTCTCAAATCTGAAGAGATACTCTTTAGAAAAGTTCAGAGTCAGCCACACCTACCTAAAATGGCTTGTTCTAACACACCCCCACATATCTACGTCACTATGTGGGAAGATTTGCATAATGCCGCCCAAATGTTCGCGCAAAGAAAGAAGGCGTAACTTTTATTCTCGCTGTAGTATTGTTGCTGCCACCATGTCGTGAAGGCGCTGTGTGTTTCGTTGTGAAAGCGAAACTACTTTGGTTGGCCTTCCAAAAGAGGACGATATCTGCTTCGTCATGCCTGGAGCTGATCCGTGCTGGTCGCTGAGGAAATACATCAACTTCGTGCTGTGGATCACCGGATCGGCTTTCACTGTGGGTTAGTCCAGCCCGGGGTCGTCACATGTGTTTGCCGCAAGCCCTCCGGACGCTCTTTCGTGGAATCCGCCGTCCGCGCCACTCTCAAGCCTGCCTCCGCTTAATCAAGCCGGACTCCGCTCACTCTAGCCCGCCGTGTGTGTGACTGTGTTTTTCGTTGTGAAAGCGAAACTACTCTTTTTGGCCTTCCAAAAGAGGACACGACTAGAAATCAGTGGTTAATTTGGTTAACAACACTGTTCCAGAACAGTTCAACCCAAATTCAGATGTGTGCAGCACATTTTATGAAAGACTGTTTACTGATCCTGGGAGAGAAGACTACAATGCCAGCTGTTCTGACTCACAGAGTGTAAGTACATTTTTTTATATTTAAAGCGAGTTTTGGGCAGTGTAGAGTAGCCTTGTTGTTTGTCATTTCTCCGATCACCAATGCAGACATGGTTTTATGCTTACGCGGCACGATTCACGCACGCGAAAAGACAGTATAAGTCATTATAATGTGCCGTAATTATGTCCCCCACTGGATTCCACAAATGATCTCGTTTTAAATGTACTTACAGATACATATGAAGCATCTAACCGATGCTATACTATACGATTCACCCCTAGACATGCAGTGCGATGTCATCCTTTTCGATTCGTTCGATTCAACACAATTCGATGATGCCTATGATGCAATGGAGAAAATATGATCACATTCAATGTTTCGAGGGCCATTTCAATAAACAAAATTTAATAAATAAGCCAGGCTTATTTTCAGTTAGTCCTTACTCATTGTCCAAATGATTTGGTTCCATACAGCAATTTAACATCGGCCTAGGATCAAGCTTATCCTGTGGCAACTTATTGCTGGGAAACTAACCTGGTCTAAAAGCAGGCTAAACTGTCGATTAAGCTAAGCCCTCTACTTGACCAACAGGAACAAATGATATTACCACTGTCTCACAATATTATTTCACTTTTTTTTTTTTTTACAGTTTCTAGCCATGCCGCCTTTCTCTCTGGTTTTATTACAGCTGTACCTTTTATAGTTTGCAGAACAGATAGCAGAACATAATCTAAAATAGCTCTTTAAAGCATTAAAATAACTAAATTAAAAGTTAAAATCACTGAATTAAAAATGAAAATAAATAATACAGAAAATGACTACATTTTAACTGCTATAAGAAACACATTAACTCATTTGAGTTTAGTAATTAGTAGCCTACTAGCTTACATTTGATTTACCCATTACAATAATCCCTTTACAGTTACCTACTGCTATCATAAAAATACACTTATACGTAGGTTTAAAATTCTACAAAAGACACATTTAATGTCCAAAACAATTTTTTTTAGCAAAATGTATATTTTACTCCTATTCGATTGCGCTCTGTCTGTTTTAGAGTGCATGCGCGCAGCAGCGCTCGTTGCTCTCGCGTGCCTCGCCCACTCCTGACAGCAAAATGGACATGTTTGCATGACTTTATAACATTTACAGATGAAAAATATACCTTTGACATGTCAGTTATGCACTGAGGAAACACAACGTCTCAAATGCATTAAACAGCACAGATATATTCGCTGTTTGTCATGGTGGATTGATTTGATCCATGATCGACATTAAGATACTAGCGTGCACAAATTAGTGAGATTGTGTTAATTTAATTTGTCGTTAATGGAACAGCTTTAGCCCCGATTGATTTGTTAGGTTATTTCAGGTCAGGTTTTGGTCTCCGTGGTGTTGCGATGCGTCATATTCATGCAGCAGCAGCGGTGATGAGACAGCGTGCTTGAAAAACAGTTTAGAGAGGAGAAATCAATATAAAATAATATAAATATAAAATATTGGTCACAGATTATTAGTCACTTTCTAAATAATAAAAGTATAACGCATCCACTAGTAATTATATATAAACAAATAATTTTTTACCGATGCAAATATGTTAGAAACGATGCATCGCGATATAAATGACAACTTGTAACCTATGCACACTTTTTATGCCGATGCACAGAGCGAATAAGGGAATCTTCTTATCCCTAGTTCCCTTTCATGGGAACTTCGAACTGCGTCCTCTAGGGTTCGCTATGGGGAACGCCTCGTCGTGACAGTGTCTGAAGCATACTTTGAAAAAACACCAACTCGTTGGCCGTTGACAGCCATGACGTCACTACCGGTGTTACTATAGTATAAATAGGCGCCGGGAGTTACACATCATTCTCTTCTTCGTCTTCATTGACTGTTCTGTTTGAAGCGTGCATTTCCAAGGAAATAGTAAGAGCTATCTATTTATTATGGCGAGCACTAGTAGAGCATTTAGAAAGTGTGTGCATCCGTGTCAGCGCTATTTGACACCAGATGACACACACGATCTATGTGTTGTTTGTTTGGGCGAAGAGCATGCACGCGATGCCTCTGAGGAGGCAATCGGCGTGCACTGCGGGGGTTTTTTCAAAGGGAAAAAGCTCTGCTCTCGTTTGTTTCTCTTTTCGAGGTAAGAGGGGCAGCCATCTGCTTCCTGCGGTTCAGGACCTGCCGCTGCTGAGGCACGGAGGGGAATGAGCTCGTGGGGATCTCAGGTGGACCTGGCCGATGAGTTTAGAGAGGGGCTTTCCTTCTCGCGCTCATCGGCGGGGGGCGAGAGACAGCCACTGGAGGATGATGTTCTCTCTTTAACATCATCTGATCCAGGGGCCAGTGCTCTGCTGGGTTCAGCCCAGGAAGAGCAGGAAATGGATGAAGAGAGCGAAGAAGCTGAGGCTGAGCCTTCTCAATCCTCCTGCCCTGCGTATGATGAGCTCTTAGAGGTTATGGATCGTGCCACGGCGAGGCTTGACTTGCCATGGAAGTGGACTAAGAAAGTGACGTCGCGAGGTCATCTCGATTAATGTTATTTTTCTGGCCATAACCCTCCAGCTCAGGTGAGCCTTCCTTTCCTTCCTGATCTCCATACTGAGATCGAGAAGGAATGGAAGAAGCCGTTTTCCTCACGCATCCATCGGTTTCAGCATACCAGTTATGCAAATATCGAGGCGGTGCGCGAAAACGGCTATGAGAGAATGCCCCCTGTAGACGCTAGCTAGCTATCTCTCTATGGGAGAGACATCATCTCTCAAAACTTCCTCCTTGCCATCCGTGCCCCTTCAAGCTACATCTAAAATGAATGTCAAGGCATACGCAGCAGCAGGTCAGGCTGTGGCTTCATTGCACACTATGGCGGTGCTCCAGGCGTATAAGGCTGATCTGCTGAAAGACCTGGATGAAGGTGAGGGCCTTTCTCCTGATGAGGTGGCTGAGTTGCGCCGCACTACGGATCTTGCTCTCCGTGCTACTAATCAGGCTGCCTCCGCCATGGGCAGGTCTATGGCGGCGATGGTAGTAACGGAGAGGCAGCTGTGGGTAAACCTGGCAGACATCGGGAAGAAAGAAAGGGGTTTTCTTCTCGATGCCCCGGTTTCGCCCTCTGAACTTTTTGGTACATCCGTTGAGACGGTCGTCGAAAAGTTCAGGGAGGCGAAGGCGCGCTCAGCGGCCTTCAAAACCTTCATTCCACGAAGGTCCAGGTCTGAGCCCGAACAACCCAGGGGTCCTAGCCCGTCTCAGTTTGAGGTTCAGAGACTGGCTCAGAAGGCTAGTGTTGCGACTCGCGCTCCTCCTCCGACTGTGGGTAGGGGTAGGAAGTATCGTGGGTCAAAGGGAGGTAGGCAGGACCTGAGGGATGTGATCCAGACAAGTCGTCAGCGCTTTCGTCCAGATCAGAGTGATACTTGGGTATCTACTCATTTCCTTCGGGGTTTCTTACATCTGCCCTTATCTTCATCTTTCTAATTCCCCTGTAACCACCATATCTCCACCTGACCGAGGTTAGGTGGAAGCTTCCTGCATAACAGTCTCCTTCTGGACCTATGATGTTTTGGTTGGTTCTATGGCTTAATAGTGACCATCTTACTGATGGTCCGGTCTATAGGCTTCTTCGGACAGAGCTCTGATGCGGGAACCATTGTTGGGTGAGTACGATCCATGTCTAAATTTATGTATATAAATATATGTATGTGCTGTGAACTGGTGGTTGTGTGTACCCTTCTGTTAGTTTCTTTGCAGTGTTTCCCGGGACCTGTGTGTTTCTGTCCCTTTTTTCTAGGGTAGTTCCTCGGTGGGCACCCCCGCTGCTGGGTTCAGAAACCGGGTGCTCGACTTGCAGTGTTTATTTCACTCGTCGAGATATGTCCAGAAGGTAAGTAAGGTTTCGTTTTCATACTTCCTGGATCATGCGGCCATAACACAGGCTTCTGCGGAAGTTTTTTGTGATTATCAGGCCCCCGGTGTCACTGCAAAAAATTTCCTGGACGTCCGGGCTGGGGTTACGCTTTCATGCTACCCTGAATGGTCTACCGTATCTGGAGTCGCCCTGAGCGGTTTTTCCCGATCACCAGGATATCCCATTGAGGCATCACCCCCCTCACCATTGAGGGTTATTGTGAGTATGATGTTTCTTTCGAGCGTTAATCCTCTCTGAGGAGTTGGATTCCTCGCTCCATGGGCTGTCCTCGTGGTAGTATTGAGCAATGCTCCCTCTTTATCAAGGTTTTCTCTGTCAAGGAGAGTTTTTGGCTAGCTTGCAGTATGCTTACCCCTCTGATTTTTCAATCATGCTGCAGGTCGAGCCCCCCCTCTCGTTGAGAGCTGGGTTTGTGCTCCCTCAGCCAAGGTAAACTACTGCTAGCGTTCCTGCATTGGAACATGCTGTAGGTCGAGCCCCCTTCTCGGATTGAGAACTGGGTGTGTTGTTCCCTCAGTTAAGTAAATTATTGCTAGCTGTTCCAGTTTGGAACATGCTGCAGGTCGAGCCCCGTCTCGGTTTGAGAACTGAGTGTGTTGCTCCCTCAGCTGAATAACTGCTAGCTGTTCCACCATGGGAACATGCTGTAGGTTGAGCTCCCTCTCCATTGAGAGCTGGATGTTTCTCCCCCAGCTACAGATTTACTGCTAGCCCCTCCAGCATTATAGCCTTAGACATAGCGTTTGGGGATACGCTATTTATATCTATGGGCTGCTCTTTTTCACAGGTGCAAACGAGAACCCCTAGAAACGGTAATTCAGTGTGCACGTTATGCTTGCCCACTTTTCTAAAATCCACATAAGTGGTAAGTGTGCTCGTTATGCTTTGCCCACTTTTCTAAAAATCTTGTATGGTAAGAGCTACGCGCAAAGATTTCGTGCTCTTTTTGAGTGGTTTAAACCCCCGGTTCTGCCTTGGGCACCACTCCTCCTATGTATCCTCTGGATACCTACTTAACAGGGTATTGCTACTCAGGATCTGTTGAGACAGTTCCTTCACCACATGCATGCGGTAGCCCCTGTGTGACAGGCCAAGACTAAGTAATGATTCTAGGCTCTTGGTCGTATTCCCTTAAAGTAATCTATTTCTGATTCCAAGCCTTTGAGCTCTACCCCGGGCCCAGGAGTTTGGCCCTAACAGGTAAGTATTTTGGGGTATGTAGCCTAGGCCTTTGGCCGTAGGTAATAACGTCACTGACAGCCGTCTAAAGTCCCAGGGGTAACTCCCATAGCAATATGGTAGAGTTGTTACTTAGTGCTCGCCATGGTCCTGGCTTGCACTCCCCTCAGCATGGTTGCGTGGGTATACGTTTCCCCATAGCGACCCCTAGAGGACGCAGTTCGAAGTTCCCATGAAAGGGAACGTCTTAGGTTACTTATGTAACCATGGTTCCTGAGTAAAAGGGTAAAAAAAAAAACGAGACACTGTGTCCTCTAGGTTTCTTGCCATGCTGCGGACGAAAGCTTCAGACGAAGAAGTGAATGATGTGTAGCTCCCGGTGCCTATTTATACTATAGTCGCACCGGTAGTGACATCATGGCTGTCGCCGGCCAACGAGTTGGTGTTTTTTTCAATGTATGCTTCAGACACGGGTCACGACGAGGCGTTCCCCATAGCGACCCCTAGAGGACGCAGTGTCTCGTTCCCTACTCAGGGAACCATGGTTACATAAGTTTTTACCCGAGATGGACGTTATAGTATTAATATAGTCTGTGGAAGGCGTAGGACCATAGAATGTTTGTCCAATCAATTCCTCCTCGTCCCGATGCTATGATACGTCCCCTACCTATGTATTGCCCTGTTCGCTCAGACGTGATCCGTCATCAGTGCATTCCATTGAGAATGGTAGGTGTTATTATTGTAATATTATGCGCTTTGTACTGTAAAGTTTTCTCACCGGTGAATGAGACATGAGGTAATCTGACAGTGTTGCATTAAATCCTCCACCAACGCCGTCTCTCATCGTGTCACTGGTTAGCCTCTGGTCTGCCTGTGCGCGGTCATGTGTTTTGGAGGAGGCGTGGCTTTGGAGAGTGATTTGCAGGGAGGGTGAGATCTTATGCTTTCAAATCTATAGCTTGCTATTGCTAGCCTCTCCGAAATCGCCTACCCTACCTTTAATAATATCAATATTTACATTTAGCTTCAGTTTTAGTTTACTATAATAACCCTGACTCTGTGATACATGTTCATGTGGATCCATGTTAATGTAAAATGTTTGCAAAATGCATAAATTATAAACAAATAAAATTTCTGCTGTAAAGCAGCTCTACAGAAGATAATAGTGTTATTAGATCATCTATAAATTCTATGAATCTACGAATAGTCATTTGAGCTCCTCTATGAATTCAGCCCCATATTTGATCTGCTCACTCTCTCTGGATTGATTTTATTTTTCTACATGAAAACTGGTTACTTTGTTCAGGCGCCTCTTAAGAATGTTGAGTTGTGAAGGACTTACAGCTGTGCTGGTTTTCAAGAGCACACTCACTTATCAAATAAAAGAAGCATTTTCTTCCACAGTGATGCCTATAGTGAGAGAAGCAGTGATTATGACTTCTGAAAGGTCCTTAATCTCAGCCATGTGTTCGTATCCATACAAACGCACTAATACACGAGCGGTGAGGGTTTATGATAGAATAATTCCACAAAGACACAACAGCTTCACCTCATTCTGCATCAACTGCTTCTTTGTGTTTGAGGAGCAAAGTGAAAGAAAGCAAATCCAGACACACGGAGAGCTGAATCTCACGAAACCGGTCCAGAACACGTCCGTGTCATACTTAGCCCCAAAATAAAAGAAATAAGAAATTATATTTAGCATATTTTGTGTAGCGTATAAGTGGAGCTCATTGTTTTTAATGCTGTGATTGATTTGCACAGTGACATTATTTTCATGATAAATAAAAAAAAAAGTGGCTGTAGCCTTCAAATATTCGGAAAACAACTTGTTAAATTAGGTGCTTTTCATGTTTTGATAAATGAGGTTTTAATCAACTGGATGATAGTGAATACAGAATAATTAATTTATTGAGCACACATTAAATATGCAAAATTGTCTTCAAAAATAATGTCAATTTTAATTACAGTATTGCAAAAAAACTAATTATCATAACTAAATTGCACGTAATATATATATATATAGCCTAATATATATATATATAGATATATATATATATATATAGTGTAATAAATAGTTGGAATTTTATTATGATATATGGAGGCCCATCAAAGACCATGCATTATTATTTCTCCCGTCCTTGTTTTCTCATGCTCAACAAAAACATTATTTTCTATCACTTTGAAATCACAAAAGCTGTTTTCCCTGTAATCTTGACTTAATTTTCTCACAGCAGCTCCCCGTTTTTCTAGTCATCTGCAAACCATTTAATAATCATCTATCAAACATCATTCTATAAGCATGCAGACATTTTGGTCTCTGGAGTTGGCTGGCGATGAAATTGACCGCACTGACCCTATAGTGTCTAAGACGATAGTGTTACAGCCTTCATCTTAAGTGTCCGACACTGATGTGTGTAACTGATATTCAGACTTCTGAAGCAAACTAAAACCCAGTTCACTCATTCATGATGCAGCAGGATATTGAGTTAAGAAATTACTTGTTTCCTCAAGACCAAGAAAACAAGTTTAATTTTAAGCAACCATTGTTAAATTTAGTTTACATCTTGAACTCCTTGAACCTTTTTGAGTCTTTTTAAAACAAAGTGCTTTCTAATGAAAAAAAAGAAACCTGCCAAGGATGTGCCGAGCAAAAATGACAGTATTTCAGTGCTGTTTTCCACTGTACGACTGTAACGTGTTTATGGTTATTGTGAAGCTTCTCGGTGGTTTAAACATGCTGTGCTAAACATACATGACAGATTATGGACTAGAGTCTGTGGCTCACCATTGGAGAACTCTTCTGCTTCTGATAGGGCTGGATGAAGTTCTGGTAAAGCTGCATGCCGTACTGTGAACAAACAAACAAACAAATGCACATTACAGCTCTGTTCCACAGCCTACTAGTCTTGCCGCGATAGACGGTTCTGACGGTGATACCGTTGTTAAGCCGCAACACCGGTTACATCACTTGCCCACCGGGCACCGACCCCCACCGTCGTTTTGATTTTTTATAGTAATAAAAATAATTTAGTTCAGTAAAAGAACAGACACTACAATTAAAAACTGAACGCGGCTGCTCAATGCAGCGTGCCAAATGACAGTCGCATCACAGATCAGATTTCATTTATTCAGTGAGGAGAGGGAGTCGAGCTGACTGACAAGAAGAGTGAGGTGAGACAGACAAGACGATCGCGGATGACTTAGTTTCTAAACGAAATGCAAAAGCGCCTGTTTGGCAGTACTTTGGATTTTGAAAAGCCTGTTGACTTTTGCCGTTTATCTAAGGTGATTTTGGAAGTTTTTTTAAACATTCGTTTCTTATTTAATTGGTTCCATTGGTTAATTGGTGTTTGCTGATTTTTACTTTATTTAAACTTTGTGTCATTTATTTATTTTATTTGACATCAAGGTGTATGCCGTGCCTCCAAGCTTTCTTATTTGTTTTGCTAATAAACTTTCTATGTTTCTTATTTATTTGGTTATATATTATACATGTTTATTTATTTCCAGTTTTGTATACCTATTTAAACTTTATGTAAGTTATTTGTTATTTTATATTAGACATAGCCTGCCCTATAGCATGGTGTATTTTTATTCGTTTTGTTAATAAAAGTTCTATGTTTTATATATAGGCTAAAGTGAGTTTGACGTTGTATTTTGTTGTTGCATTCAAGCAATTGATGCAGAATTGCCGCTAATTCGAAAGTGAAAGTAAAATGCGCACGGTGCTTTTAAACTATTTAAAAGTGAAGGAAATCGAGGAAAAGAGGGAAAATTAAAATGAACTAAAAACTAACAATTGCTTTACACCGAATTGCCACTAATTCGAAAGTGAAAGTAAAATGCCCACGCAGCTTTTGCAAGCTATTTAAAAGAGAAGGAAAGTGAGGAAAAGAGGAAACGCCCCTGCCCCCGCGGTGATACCGGTATTATCGGTGTTGTCACACGTCGATTAACCGGTGGGAAAATTCTCACCATCACAACCCTACAGCCTACATAGGCAGCTGCCTTCTGAGGGAGCATCCTAACTGAAATGGAACCTCAAAAGGTTTCTGATTTCAGCAAATCAGCATATTAGAATGATTTCTGAAGGATCATGTGACACTGAAGACTGGAGTAATGATGCTGAAAATTCAGATTTACATCACAGGAATAAATTACGTTTTAAAATATACTATAATAGAAAATATTTAAAAAATCTTACCAACCCCAACTTTTTGATGTTGAAAAAAAAAAAATAAAACATTTATTCTAAATGCTGCTTCTAAATCTGCATAACATCAAGTTAAAAATGTTGCTGAATGCAAAAAAATAATTATTCCATTTGTGTGTGTGTTTAAGTAGTCCATTGCAATGTAATGTATATAAATCTCAGTGATGCATACGCATTATATGAACAAAAATAACTATCACTTTGCCACTCATGTCGACAAAAATCGTCAAACCTAACTGAAAATGAATGCATTCTGGCTGCTTTGTTGTTGCAATTTATTGTGTCAGGAGTGTCAGAAGTGCATTTTAACAGAGAGCCTCAGATTGAGGACACAGCAGGACCACTGTCGCTGAGAGATGCAATGGGAACAAACCTTACAGTGAGACCGAGGGAGAGAGAGGCAGTTATCACCTTGAAGAGGCGCATGGCTGTAACCCAACAGGTCCTTGTTTGCTCATCATCCGCACAGAGCAGCTTCAGGTCACGTGCAGAATTCGACTTGCTTGCCTGGATATGAGGAGACATCTACACTTTAGAGCTCAGTTTCCCTTTCAAATAAGATCTTTCATTTATCGTCTTGAATGAACAGTCCTTTTCTTTCATATGTCTCTTACTTTAATTTCAATGTATACGTTTTTCTTTTTAATTTATAATTTTTTTTCTTTAATTTAAACAATATATTTTTATTTGTTATTGCTTTTATCTCTTGTGTGCATTTTTATGATCGCTATAATTTTTTATGTTAAGCACATTGAATTCATATTGTGTATGAAAAGCGCTATATAAATACACTTTCTTTGTCTTGTCGAATATTTTTCATGATGCTAAAGTGTTTCATTATAAGTATACACTCCCAAAAGCTTTTCTAAAGTTTCAATTGTCTTGTTTCACCGTCTTAAATAACAAAAGCAATATTCCATTTCATTTATTTGGTAAGTATCCATAAAGCAGTCATGATTGTGAAACAGCGATCATCTTTTAACTAATACAATACATAGATTTTACAATATATTTTTCTAATATTCCCACAGTCACACGTCAGAGCAGAGATCAATGTTTTAACACTAAAGAAACATTACAAAGTTCATGAAAGATAAGGAGCCAGACAGATTGCTTGATGCCAGTTTTATAGAACCCACAATAAACAATAAATTGGAGACATAATGAGGCTTTATTATATCATAAAACCACTGGTAACACTGACCTCGACTGCTGCAATTGTGTATAATAAGACTCTGCACTGAATTACCTTCACACAGAAGCCGTAGTCTGTCGGGGCGCCGTAAACTTTTTTGGCAGATAATAACGTGTAGACGTCACTGTCACCGAACTCTGCTATGAACTGCAAGTGTCTGGGTTCCTTTAGAAAAGAGAAAATAATAATATAGTGTTAAAATAGGAATTACACATCCAAAACAAACGTAATTGCTATTTATTCCTAAATTAACAAGCAATCAATCTACAAAACAAATAAATAAAAGAAAAAAAAGTTCTGTTATCCATCAAAATATGTAATCTACAAATATTTACATCATTTTTATATATTACAAAATAGAAATTAAAAGAGTGCTGCTTCATATTTTTGCGGAAACCGTGATAAAGGATTCTTTGATGAAGGGAAAGAACTGCATTTATTTGAAACCGTGAAAATGTATAATGTTACAAAAGTTTTCTGACACTGATTAATGCGTCCTTGTTAAATAAAAGTACGAATTTATTTTTAAAAAATCAGTTATTGAAAACTTTTGAACTATTTTACTTTGTTTTTGAAAGTAAATCACCAATTATGCTCACCAAGTAAAAACAGTAATATTGTGAAATGTTATTACAGTTTAAAATAACTCTTTTCTATTTGGATATATTTTAAAATGTAATTTATTCCTGTGCTGCAAAGCTGAATTTTCAGTATCATTAAACCACTGTCACATGATCCTTCAGAAATAATTCTAATATGCTGATTAAAAAACATTAATTGTTATATAATTACTATCAATGATATAAATAGTTTGTATGCAGCTTTGTATTTTTAATTAATTAAAAATATTAACTAACAATTAATATACAATATAAACTTCAAAAAGTCATCAATCATAACAGTCAAAGGTGTGAGCGGTGCGTGTGTTCACATTCCATCACAGCGTGAAGTTCCAGCGGTAAGCTGCTGTAGCGAGGAATAAATCCAAACATGTGAGACATGAACGGCATCTGACAGACCTTCAGGACACGAGCGACACACGTGGAATTTGTAATGTAATATAGAGAAGAGAATGTGTGACCGATCACAGACTCCTAGAGACAAAAGACTTGACCTGTGCACATGAGGAGGGATTAGGAACGAAAAAAAACAAACAAACAAACAGCCAGGCAGTTTGTTGAAATTCAATTCACTTTGTCTCAGCGGCTGCACTACTGCTGCTCATTTACACTCTCACATGCTTTCAAATTGGTTAGCAAAAGGACATGAGTGTCTAAAGTGGATTTGAAGAACATTTTTCAAAGAATTTGTTATTTTACATGTACGAAGTCTTTCCCAGAATTTAAATCAATGCCGCAAGCTCAAAGAGAGACTAAGGCTGCTGGCTTCAGTTACACTGAGGCTGTAATATGCATATCCATGCCGAGAGAAAGCATGGAAACGTGTTGCAACGGCAGGAGCTTTATCTCAGCAACACCGCTAGTGAGGCGAGCCAAAAGAAAAAGGAAAGTGAGAGAGAGAGACAGAGACAGAGAAAGAAAAGCAAGGGAAAAAAAACTCCCACAAAGCCAGGCTTTGTCTCAACTGTATAAACCTCACCGGTCTCGTTTCCAAACTGACAGAGACAGACTAGTAAGGTGTGGACTCACAAACTAGCAGAACTCTTTCCACCTTTGACACAAAAATATAACAGCCAAAACCAGGAAAAAAACAGCAGAATCTGGTCTAATTGCTTGCGATTAAATCACTCAGGTGTTTCTTCAATACTCGCAAATTATGTTTACATTAATTTGAAAAAAAAAAAAAAACTTATATAATATATATATTATATATATATATATACAAATATACAAACACCATACATCCACACATGTAAAATGTACACATTATTTTTGTGAGATTCAAGGTCATGGCATTATTTAGCGACTTTTCAAACGTTTTATGTATAAAATAAAAAATGTTAAACTACTTTATAAAATGTGTTGAACACTGAAAAACTGTCAAATCGAATTATACAGGATGTCAAATAATTATTTGATTGTTATCATAAATGAATAAAATAATTACAATATATAAATAAAGAATATACAAAAATCAATTTAAATAAAAGTAATTATCATTTTAACAATTATGACGTCCCAGAGTTGTGCACATTTCCATAATGGACCAACAATGCGTTCATTTTATTTTTTACGGTAATCCACAGTGTCCAGTGAAAGCTGAGAGATATTAAATATATTGTGAAAAATGCATTTAAATATTTCATCAAGCTGATATTTTGCCAAATTTCGCAATGAAACTAATGTGCGATATTATTATTATAACATAATAATAGTAATAATTATTATTTTTAATTTTACAAAAAATAAAAAATAATTATACATTATAATAGAAAGCACAATAAAAAAAAAACTTAATGGTCCTTATTTTATTGAAGCATTTTCTATAGAATTTCATTTTAACATTGTTATTATTCTTATTTTCATGTGGTGCTGTATCCATGCCAGCATGTGCAAGTATAATTGAAAATTTTGCAAAATTACACAATGAAAACTACTGTGTGTATTTAAAATACATAAAACACCAGCTATGAAACTTGCCTTAAAATGACAAAGCAAAGGTGTCACCCATTTAATTCCAAAAATGTGCAAAATGTAATTTATATAACTGTATGTCATCAAACTAAATACATAATTTAAGATAGAATTCTCCTCTGATGCATATACAGTATGTCCAGTGTTTGTGGACACATTAAATAAAGTAATGAGCGTATGAAGTGTATATAGCATTTTATGAGAGTTTATTTTGTGAAAGTGCCCATAGAAACAGCCTGATATCATGAAGTGGAGAGCGAGCTCCTCTTATGTCCTGAACAAAAGCACTATTGTGGTAAATACAACAAAAAAAGGAAAAGCAAAAGAGCGAGGGCAGTGCAGGTTGGCACAGTAGTGTGCGAGTACACAGCTCACCTGTTGTGTGACTTTGAAGGGTTCAGCACTTGGCATACCACGGGTGTTAGACAAAATCCGGCTCTACCAGTTTGATTGAGTTAAGCCCCATAAAGCTGCACTGTTAGATCTGACTATATATCATTTAGTAACTAGGCTCATCAGATAAGAGTCTGAACCTCAGCACCTGAATGAACCGGTGATATTCTGCACAATCTCGCAACTCAAGACACATTTCAGACACGCAGCTCACATTTAAGGGATTCTTATAGTAAGAGCAAGTGGTATTGTGAACAATTAAAGCTAATCCCTGCAGACTCTGTGGCAGTGAGATCAGAGGTGGAGTGTTTTAGTGACTAACCGCGAGCAGAATGTGACGATCTCAACCCACCTTTGATGTGCCCTTGTTGGAGAAGTACAATCCTGATCTTCGTAACACAAAGTAGAACTTCTTCCAGGATTTCCTGCTGTGCTCTTTGGCGTGGAGGAATCCATGAATCTCAGGACAAGCGCTGGAACTGAGAAAGGTCTGCAGAAGGAACATCAGACACGACACACTCAAACGCTTTATCCATCTCAGTCTTTAAAGTTAAAAATGAAAAATGTCAAAAACAATGTAAAGTTTTTTTTTTTTAATTACAGTAAAGAGACAATTATTATTATATTATTATATTATATTTTAATTATAAGAATATTATGTGATATAAAACTAAAACAGTTTTAAAAATCAGTACTTGAAATAAAAGAATTTAACTGAAAAATAAAATAAATGCTATAAATAAATAATAAAATAATTATTTAATAATCTGTTGCCAAGGCAACATTCTCATTTGCAATCAGTTTAACTGAGGTATAAATGAACTAAAACTGAATTAAATATTAACAAAAACAGTGTTATCATTTAAACAAATATATAAATAAGTCTTAATAATGCTAAAAAAAAAAATACGAAATGACTGAAAATGTAGAAATTAAATGAAAACGAAAATATAAAAACTTAATCAAAATATTGATAAAAACTATAATAGTATCTAAGTGATAGTAAAGCAAAAATGATTGGAAATTATTATTAATAATAATGTAATTTCATTAAAAAATTAAATGATATGAAAATTAAAATACATACAAATTACACTAAATATAATTATACTGTATATACAATAAAAGTATTTTACACCACAATACATAATATAATATATAGTTACGAAACTAAACTTTGTGCTCAGCCAAAACGATATGACCAGGAACAAATAACATTCATGATTCATGATACCAAAGATTGCCTGTTAGATATACCAAAAACTAATTATATCTCATGTTTAACCACTACAGAGACATCAGAGCCAGTGGCATATGTCAGAATGACTAGAGAATGAAGAATGACTTTGTATCTTTATAAATCTCGTCTGAAAAACTCTTAGAACTACATTTCTGTCATGACAACTCTTGGTGGGATTATACAGATCATACATATAGCGGATCTATACAGGTGGAGCTGGGGAAGGTGGAGGGTTTCTGAAGCAAGCTGCAAACTGTTACGGCAAGCACTAGTCATATATTTGAATGTTGAGCAGCGAGCTCATTGGCTACTGATACAGGAGAGTACCAATCAGCTGTGCCATGTGATAATAATGATGTCATTAGGTCAGATTGAGTTAGACCTATCGGACTGCACCATCTAGAGTTTCATGCCAGAACTCTGTATTTCATGACATAATAACAGTAGTATTTTGAAAATAATGCAGGTTTTCTCCTCTGACATTAATGCTCATGGGTCACGGATACCTGGCTGCCTCAAGTTTGCACAAATCACCTCTTGATGCATCCCCAATAAAAGGGGTGGAGCAAAAACACATCCGAGGTTTGAAATGTACTTGGCTAGATGTGCACTTTGAATTGGAACAGTACTTGGGCAACGACTGATGATGTTTTACAAGTCCACAAGTACAGTCAAGAACACATATTGAGAAACGGATAATGACTCTGTGCGCATTTATTAATAATAACAATAGCATGAGATGAAGATCCTCACCTGTATAAGTTGTGAGTGGTTCATGATTCCATTGCTTTCACTGGATACAGACACCATGTGCTTTGGGAAAAAGTCCTGCAATGACACACAGATAACTCCAGCATCTTCACAAAAACTTGAGGTTTAACTTTGAGGTAATTTTCAGCATATAATTTAAGCTAACTGCACTCTAAAACACAGTGTTAGTAATTAGCATCTAAACAAACTCCAGCAAGTTGCATATATGTGTGTGTATATACACACATACAGTGAGTATAGAAAAGAATCTGCCCCCTTTAATATAATCACATTTTGTTGCTTTGCAGCCTGAAATGAAGATGGACAGTTTTTGTTTTATCCAGTGGTATTTACTCAGTGCAACGTATATTATCCAAGTGGAAGATATAACACCAACATGTCAGGGAAAAAAAAAAAAAACAGAATCACAGAGTCGGAAAAAAAATCACCCCTTGTGTCAGTATTTTGTAGAACCACCTTTTGCTTGAATTACAGCCTTTAGTCTGTTGGGATTTGTCTCTGTCTCTACTAACTCTGCACATCTAGACATCCTAAACCCCTGTGACCCTCAGTTTTGCTGTGTGCTTTGGGTCACTGCTATGTTGGAAGGTAAACCTTCTTCCCATTGACAACTTTCTGGCAGAGGGCAGCAGATTTTCCTCAAGAATTTGACGGTATTTTGCCCCACGAGTGCTCCAGTCCCTGCTGCAGAGAAACACCCAGAACAGGATATCACCTCCTCCATGCTTTACTGGAGGAATCTGTTATTTGGATGCTGAGCTGGATTGGATTTCTGCCAGACATACTGTTTGGTGTTGAGGTCAAATAATTAAATTTTAGTCCCATCTGCCTCAGAATCTTCAAGGTGCGTTTTGGCAAAGCTCAGTCTGACTGTATGTGGCCTTTCTTGAGGAGTAGCTTTTTTTCTTGCAACCCTCCCATACAAGCCACATTTGTGGAGAATTTGTGATATTGTTGTCACATGCACACAATGACCACTCTTTGTCATAAATTCCTGCAGCTGCTTCAGAGTTGCTGTCGGTCTCTTGGTCGCCTCTCTGACCAATTTGGAGCGACGTCCTGATCCAGGGAGGCTCTGTGTTGTAAAAAAATACCTTCCACTTCTTAATAATAGACTTCACTGTGCTTCTAGGCATTGATAAAGCCTTTGAAATTTTTTTTTATCCACCTTCTGACTTGTGCCTGTCCACAGCTTTATCCCAGAGGTCTTTTGACAGTACCTTGCCACCCAGAGTTGATTGTTTGCTTCAGTTGCACTACCAAGGACTGAAATGCTCCAGGAAAGCTCTTTTCATGCTGAGCTGATCAAAATGAGCACAGCTGATCACAGTTGAAAGTCAAATGGCTTTGTGTGCCATTGAGAAGGTGATTAGCTACACCTGACTGAGTTTAAAAGTCATTTTTAGGAAGGGGGTGATCCTTTTTAGTTATAAGTTGCACTAAGTACAGATTAATAAAACAAAAACGGTGTCCTAATTGGAAATATATATTATATATATAGAGAGAGAGAGAGAGAGAGAGAGTAGAGAGAGAGAGAGAGGCGAGAGAGAGACAGAGAGAGAGGTTTACTTGCTGTTTCTGTCATAGAGACATGAAATTTCATCTATTTGACCTATTCCAATGAAATCTGTCAAGTATTAGGAGCGTTTTATGTTTACTATGCTGAACGAAATTATAAACGCAACACTTTTGTTTTTGCCCCCAATTTTCATGAGCTGAACTCAAAGATCTAAGACTTTTTCTATGTCCACAAAAGGCCTATTACTCTCAAATATTGTTCACAAATCTGTATAAATCTGTGTTAGTGAGCACTTCTCTTTTGCCGAGATAATCCATCCACCTCACAGGTGTGGCATATCAGTATACTGATTAGACAGGGCAAAAACAAAGTGTTGCGTTTATAATTTTGTTCAGTGTATAAAAGAAACCACTTAAAGGCCCTTTGTTAAATCTGATATTAGGTTGCGTAACCTTGAAAATCACAGGAGTTAGTTATCTGTACTTTATTATTTAGGCATTACCTTGAATTCTTAACCAGTACAATTAAAGGGCCATATTGTGTGTCTCTGTTTCAATCTTTAATGACCTTGAATAGGTAACCTTGGATGTTAGGTTAAACCTAAGCAAATCAATTATACATTGGCAGGGAAGCATGTGTCATGACACACACACACACACACACACACACACACACACTTAAAAGAGGCTTCTGAAGAACTCGATTTGGCATAATTCTCCTGTAAGTCAGACAGCAGTGTGAGTCCATTCACCAGCCTGACTGAACCTCCATAACTGACTCATGGTCTTCTATGGTTCTCTCTGGAAATCACAAACAAGACTTAGTTTGGTACCTGCTTATTAATTTATGAACCATACATGTGCACTAAAGCACATTATGTGCATTAAAGAACATAAAGTGAAATATGTAACCTATTTGACTAACGTAAGGTGATTAAAAGTTGATATTTAACAAGAAAAAATGTAGGTTGGGACTTTGTAACGTGAACAGTGAATTATTAGATTTTGATTATGAAGACTAAGACAGGATGCATTAAGTTGATCAGAAGTAACTGTAAAGACACTTTTAATTTTACAAAAGTCTATTTGTTTGAATTTCTATTTCAAATCAATGCTGTTCTTTTGAACTTTCTATTCATCAAAGAATCCTGAAAGAAAGTATCACAGTTTCCACAAAAATATAAAGCAACACAACCGTTTTCAACATTGATAATAATAATAATCATGTTTCTTGAGCAGCAAATCAGCATATTAGAATGATTTCTGAAGGATCATGTGGCACTAAAGACTGGAGTAATGATGCTGGAAATTCAGCTTTGATCACAGGAATAAATTAAATGTTTAAATATATTACAGAAAACATAACATTTCACAATATACATTTTTTCCCCCTGTATTTTTAAGGATAAAGATAAACCTTATTTGCCCCCGAAAGGAAATTTGTCTTGGGCAAAGTGCTACAGTGTTGTTCTGAACAGACAAAAACAATAAATAAAACAGATTAAAAAAAATAAAATTTTTGATCAAATAAATGTAGCCTTGGTGAGCAAGAGACTTATATAGTGTTAATGTTTTCCGAATAATGTACTGTAGCAACTTTTATCTCACATGCCGTTACAGGTGTTTGTTTTTCAGCATTTTAAACACGGCTTATCCAATCAGAATCTAGAGTTTAATAGTATGAGATTTTACCGCCCTCGTTGGTTTCCAGCTCTTATAGTTTTACTATCCTATTGCACCGTGGGCTTGACAGATTAATTATTAACACTCTTTTCAAAAATTATGTCTTGATAATGAGCAACCTTCAATAGCAATGAGAGTGATGTGTGGGGGAGCTCGTTATTCCACTTTATCATTAAATATTATTCAGCTCCTGCAACCCTAAATGCATGTTTAATGACTGAATGGAAAGCATCTGTTTAGAAGCAGCCACCTGGAAGAGTCTGACTACTGTTATCTCATACTAACTAATTCCATTAGCGTTACTGCAGTGAACGGACAGATCTTTACTGCAATACTGCAATAATGCTGTTTGCATTGGCTATGACCAAACGTCATCTCCATGCTGTTGATGATCTCTCTTCAATTCATGGTTTCATTTGCATCTCAATATTTTCAGCCTTTTGATAACATTCAATATACAGTATGTCAGTATTTATGTATTTGATTATATTTAGAATATATTTAAATATTTATATAATGGTTTAAAAGACAATCATTTCAAGTTAAACATCATTTTAGTCATAACAAGTATCAAAGAGTCAAAGTTGCAATTTTATATATATTTTTTTCTTCATATATTGCTGCTAGTAATTCTTTGTTGACAATAGAATGACAGCAAAATGTAGCAACTCTGTTTGTGTATCAGTGTTATTTTCATATCATATATAGGTTGCTGCATGATTTTATTTTTTGTATAATCAAACTGACTGTACAAGTTAATTAGATTAAACTGACTTTAAAAATCAAGCTGAATCTTGAATAACTTCAAAAAGACTGTTGAAATAATTTAAATTATTTTCATAAGATATATTAATGAAAAAAAAAACATATGCATGACTTATGGATCTGTATGTTTACTATGAAAGAGTCAAAGTTCTTTAGAAATGTTAAAATAAAAATTAAATATGAAAAAATACGATCAAAGTGAATGTTATATTGTTAAAAATAAAATACAACGTATAAAATAGAGCAACACGTAAACTACAGAACTTAGGTTCAATAAATAAAAAATTGAAAGGTCTGAATAAATAAGGTTACGGAACCTGAAATAAATAAGTTTAAAGTTCAAGTACTAAAAGCAATAAACCTAAAAATAAAATAAAATTAATGCAAATAGAAGTACTTATACTGTATATATATATAAAACATAAAAAGAATAAACAAATAATAAAAATGACAAAAGCATACAGCCAAATTTCTACAAAAACAAATGAAAATAATAAGATATTATAAACATTAACATCATGTTTTTCTGTAAAGCTGCTTTGAAACGATTTGCATCGTTAAAAGCGTTATACAAATAAACTTGAATTGAAAAATTGAATTAAATACTATTTTTAGTATATAAATAATACTAAAATAACACGGGTGGATGTCAAGATTTTCAAACAAAAGCATACTTCAAAAAACATATAGCACACATAAGGACTTTATTAATACGGTCTCTTTAGAATAACAATATACATCCTCCTAATAATAATCAGTTTAAATTGATTTTTAAATGTTTTCATTTGCTCTTTATGTTTGACTGCATTGCATTCTGTGACAATGCACCAAAAAATTCAGTGCATCCATTTGTTGTGGTTTTAGCTGCATTTCTTTACTTGCTTACCGATACTCAGATGTGGCATCTGCTCAAACAGGGTCCAGCTGTGGTCATCAATGCAGTGGTTCTTCAGGATGAACAGCTGGCATATGTCCCGGGCAGTGATGTCACTGGGCACCTCCACTGCACGGCTGGTGTTGTCTTCACTGTACACTTTGATTACCTGCAACACAGTAAGAAATAAATGAAACCAGATAGAGGCTTTGGCTGCTTTCAGATTGGAATACTAACAGACTGCTTGCTTACTATCTAACTAACTAACTACATACAAACAGAAATGCATTAATACAAGTTTGGAGTTGATCAAATGTTCTAAATCTTTTTGAAAGGAAGTCTCTTCTGCTGACCAAGGCTGAATTTATTTGATAAAAAAAACACAGTAAAACAAACATTGTGAAATATTATTACAATTGCAAATAACTGTTTTCTATTTTAATATATTTTTAAATTTAATTTATTCCTGTGATCAAATCTTATTGACCCCAAACTTTTGAACTGTAATACATAATACTGTTATATATATTATATATATTATTATATATATATATATATATATATCTTAATATATATCTATATATATTAATATATATACTATATACATCTATACCATGAGCATTACCAATTTGCATGTTAAATTTAGCAAATGGCACCCAACCTTATTTATTTATTTATTGTTTTTTACAGCATTTTTTTTAACCAATTGTGTGTAAAATCATTTTTAGCAGGATGCTAGATGCTTAAAAATGCTGACATTACTTCGGGTTCATTCATACCGAAAACGGAAGGTCAAATCAAGCGCACTGCATTGTGGGATACAGTACCCTACATAAGCACTGTTGTATACTGAACATTTTAGTAGCCTATATCTAGTACTGTAGGTCGAAAAAAAAATCACATATTATGTACAGTATACGCACTACATACTGCAACAACATTAAGAGCAGAATGCTATTATGCTATTTCGAACACAACCCCATTTTTACATGCAAATGAAGAAACAAGTTTATTGGTCACACTGCCATTATATCAGATACAGTGACACTCCTTTACTGTCCCTTGAGAACTAAATTTCACTTCATGTCCTATATACAGTACGCAACAACCCATTCATTCAAAGTGCAGAATGCCTGTGCTGCAGAAGAAGTCATGAATGTTGCCTTTCATGAGTGCTTTAAGTTCCCTGCAACACCTCATATGCAGAAAACCTTGTTTTAAGGCTGTTAGAGTTTCTTTTATCAGCTCGAATCTGTGATCGCACAGAGAAGCACAGCAGCCCTCCAACAGATTGCATCGATTTCACACGCGCACATACAAGAAAAGCACACATAAATTGGTATTTCAAAGCAACTTACCCCTGTACTAGGCGGCAGGCAGGGCTGTGATTTGGGACAAGCTCGGGAGCTTATGTAGGGCTGAGTGCACAGCATTTCTCAAGAGTTGAGTGAACATAAAATATAAACGCAAGTATCTGCCGGGGAGCAGCGAGCTTCCTCTCTCTCCGTCTCTCTGCCGAGCTCAAATGAGGTAATTAGAGAGAGCGGCTCAGTGCAGCCTCCACTGCTGCATGTCACCATGGTTCTGTCCAATCACCTGCCACTGTTTATCCGGCCGGGGTGAGTCCCGCTCGTCTGCCCCCCGCACACACACACCGGAGGGGGAGGGAGGCAGAAAAGTCACAAGATTTGCCCCACCTACCTATTCACACAGTCTTGACAGGCCCCTGCCCTTCACATAAATCCCAGCAAGCAATTAGAAACCCGCTGGCTAAACGCGAGTCCCGACGGGTCAACCCCGACTGAAAGGTGAAGGGCGAGAGAGAGCGAGAAAGTGAGTGTCACATCTCATATGCAGTACATGTTCATGTCCTCACCATGTGTCATGAAATCATATTAGTTTGTTCAATTTAATCACAACATTACAGGTACAGTGCATACAAAAATAAATTATGTTATTATTTACTCACCCCTGTATCGTTTCAAACCTGTATACTGTTGAAGAAATGTCTCCCTCTTTGATGTACAGTGTTATTTTAGTATTATTTATATACATTATAGTATTTTGAAATATTCTGAATAAGCTTTATTTATATTTCCAGTAAATTTTAATTTTGGTTTAAGTTTTAGTAATTTTGTTATGTGCTTTTGTAATTTTTATTAGTTTTTTTTTTTTTAACATTAGCTTTAATTTAGTTTTATTTGTCAGTTTTACTGAAACTAAAAGTTTTGTTCATATTTAGATGTTCATATTTTAAAATGATGTTTCAAACCTGTAAGCTATTGAAAGAAATTCCTCCCCCTTTGTTGTGAAGTGTTATTTTAGTATTTTTTATATACTAGGCTAATAATATTTATTACTATCCTGAATTAGCTTATATTTTGACATGTTCAGTTTTCAATTGATTTTAGTTTTAGTAATTTTGCAATATACTTTTGTCAGGTTTTTTTTCTATTTAGCTTTATTTTTTAGTTTTACTTGTAATTTTGGTACAAAATAAAGTTACATTTTTTTCACGTTAATCTTTTTATATTTTACTTTATTTCAGTTACCGAAAACTATTTTGAATGGTTTTAGGTTTACTTAATGATAACAAAACTGCTGCTGTAGCTCTTAGTTAAGATAAGTTTAGACGAAACAAAATAAATGCATGAATTGCAACAAAGAGGATTTGAGAGTTGCAGCAGAGGAGAAGATTTTCAGTAATTAATTTCAGTATTATTTAAAATCGAGTCTTTTTGTCACATGTCTTCAGAAGACTTGGAATAAAGCACACAAGCCACATTTGAAGGTGCTGCTTTGTCTTTTTTGGAGTCCCAATCAATGCAGATCTGCAGGAAAAAACAGCATACAGGTTTGGATCGACATGAAGGTAAATAAATAATGACAGAACTGGAGGTACACTGAACACAGGGATTAATTTTTTCCTTTCCTCACTTTCCATTCTGTCAGTCTTTTGCAAAAATCTTTTTAACTAACAATTATTCAGTCATGATATCATTTAGTTCCTAAATGACATCATTCCCCAAGAAGTGACATCATTCTGGTGGGAAAACAACAGCACAGACTTCAATAAGCCACTCCACCCTGTCTGATCAAATTATACAAATCAGCTTGATAATATCAACATGTCAGAAGGTAGGTAAAAGCTTTAACTCTCAATGAACATTCTGAGAATTGTCTTGTCATTGTGTAAACAATAGTCATATTTCATAAAGTCTAATATACCCTTTTATCGAAATACTTCCTTAAATTACAAGACAAAGCATATCAATTTCTTCAAAGTTATAGAGTTAAAAGGGTCTGCACAGCAGGAATGACCCTGTAAGGTATATGGGCAGAGCGATAGATGGGGGTTGACAGAGTGTGTGTGAAAGGCAGATTGGTACGGAGGACATGCCAGTCCTCTTTCAAAGAGGAAAAGGAGGTCAGTGCTCCCCAGCGGGGCCGGGGTTAGCAAGCCTTTCAGCCAATCACAGCCTTCCACAGTGACGTCATCTCCAAATGAGGTAAACGATCCACTGTTTAATCAGTAAGAGAGACCTACAAGACACAAAAAAGACAGAGGAGGAGGAAAACCCCTCGCTAGGACCGGCTCTATAAATCTCCCTGACAAGCATTTACCAGACCTAACCTTTTAAAGTCACAAGGTAATAAAACGAGCAGGATTCTCGCTGCTCCCTTATCAGAGTAAATATAAACAGTCCTTAAAGGTAAATAAGTAATGAGTACAGTGCGTTACAAGAGGAAATGTGATATTTAAATACACTGGTTAAATCTGCTGGATGTTTGAAAAGAAACTCAGACCCATTTAAAGGAATAGTTCACCCAAAAATGAACATTTGCTAAGAATTTACTCACCCTTAGGCCATCCGAGATTGTTTCTACATGGGAACAGATTGGATAAGGAGCATGGACCACGTGCTCACAATGGTCCGCTGCCTGAATGCTCGTGCCGGTCAGAATGAGAGTCCAAACCGCTGATAAAAACATCACAATAATCCACACAACTCCAGTCCATCAGTTAATGTCTTGTGAAGTGAAAAGCAGCATTTTTGTAAGAAACAAATACATCATTAAGATGCTTTTAACTTCAAACCGTCGCTTCTGGCCAAAATACCAGTCCATAATCCAGAATTACACTTCCTCCAGTGAAAACGTCCATCCCCTGCCATCCTCTCACATCAAAACCACCACATGTTATTGCGCACTATCTGGATGTTTCACCATGTAAACGTTGCTTCTTTTTGGCGCTGTCTCTCCTGATTCAGACAAGATGTCTTTTTCACTGGAGGAAGCATTACTATGGTTTATGTATTTTAGCCGTAAATAATGGTTTGAAGTTAAAAACATCTTAATGCTGAATTTGTTTCTTACAAACATGCAACTTTTCACATCACAAGAGTTCCTGTGGACTTGATGGTGTGAATTCTTTGGATTCTTGGGAGTTTGGGGTTAATCATTGTTTGGACTCTCATTCTGACGGCACCCATTCACTGCAGAAGATCCACTGGTGAGCAAGTGATGGAATGCTACATTTCTCCAAATCTGATCCCATGAACTAACTCATCTGTATTTTGGAGGACACTAGGATGAGTAAAATCAGCAAATTTTCATTTTTGGGAGAAGTATACCTTTAAGTGGACTACAAAGAAACACTTTTTTTTTTTTTTTCATGGTCCCCGTCCCACAAAAGTGTGCTCAGATCTCAATATTTTCTTAGTCTCAGTTCACTTTCCATTCATCTAGCATGTTATATTAATTATTATTGTCAGGGAACACAGACTCAAATGGCAAAGGTGAGAATATTTCATGAAACCAGAGCAGATGAATAGTGAAGACAGTCCAGACCTTTTGATCACTGAAAGAGTGAGCTATTAACTCTGTCTCCTCTCTTACAGGTCTTTCCAGATTGCACAAGGGAAACAAGAATCCAGGAAGGAAGGAGAATATCACACAGGTAAGTAGCGACTCGCCGTTCAGGCAGCCCTGGGTACTGACAAGACAAGGCATGTGTCTGTGGTGCTGGCTTTTATGAAGAGTTGATGAGGATGATGGCAGACAGGTGTGGTGATTTTGAAGTGTGCGCAGGTGATAGCCAGGGAGGATTGTGGGAAATATAGTGTGCAGAGGTGACTGGTGATCTTGACAACTATATTCACAATAATATTATAATAACACAGAACACATTATAAACAAGTCACACCACAGACTCAAAGTTGTGAAAAAACTGAACTTCTTTTAACTTGACTCAAGTGCTAGACAATGCAAAAGATGCAAGACATGAGTGCAGCGTTCGAAGATGTCCATCTAATGCATGTTTACATAGAAAAACAATCGAAAAGCAGCACCGTAGAATGCAAAAATGCGTTCTATGTGATCTCTTAGGCCAGGAAGGGAGTCATTTTTTTTATTTTAAAATGAACTCTAATCAGACCCCCTCCCAAAATGACCTGTTTGGTTTGCTTTAAAGAGGTCTGCATTGATTCACTGTAAAAGCATTTGAACTATCAATCTGACGACAGAAGGCAGGTTTTCAGGACAGTTTTGATCATGTTTATACATTTAGAGACCTTAGAAATTTGCATATTAAATATGACGTAACCTAACCAAGGAAGTCTGCGTTTCCTCCTAGCAATTGTGATTGTGAGGTGGTTCATGTGCTCTTAACTCATAAATATTGTGACACAACTAAAGACAGCACGAGACTCACTGGCTCAAGGACGGGAACATAAAGACCAGTTCACCAGCCTTGAACTGCTCTTCCACAGCTGCAGCGCTCTCAGAAACACAGCACTTCACATCTACCTCGTGTTCCTTCCATCCATCATCCATCAATGCCAGTTTATCTCATTAGTATAAGTTAATTCACACATTTACTAATATTTTCCATTTCTGATGGATTTACAGGTAAATATATTAGATTTTTACTATACTCTTGAAAAGCAATGCTGTCGTTCTCCATACATACACGAAATATTAGATATAAAATCACTTCAAAATACTAAATATATTTGCTGAGAGTTCAGCAAAAAATGGTATTCCGCCTGCACGATATATGGATAATTGGTCAATGCACATTAAGGTTATTATAGTTAAACACAGGGTAGGCGGTATTGGAGAGCCTATCAATACTAGCATGCTAGCTTTGAAAGCATAAGATCTCACCCTCCCTGCAAATCACTCTCCAAAGCCACGCCTCCTCCAAAACACATGACCGTGCACAGGCAGACCAGAGACTAACCAGCGACACGATGAGAGATGGTGTTGGTGGAGGATTGAATGCAACACTGTCAGATTTACCCCCCGTCTGTCTCATCACCAACACGTTGAGAAAACTTACAGTAAAAGCGGCTAATATACATCATAAAATCTTCCATGTTCAGGCAGGACAGCCTATCATAATGTTCGGACCGAAGATTTTGATGGGATGAACAATTTATGCCTACGCCTTCCATCAGATATATTAATACTATAAACACATTCAGAGCAATTACTAGTGATTGCTATCGGGATGTGAAGAGACTTTCAACCAGCATAACAAAAACATTTTTTGAACCAAATCACCAGAGTTCATCAGAGTTCTAAATTATCTCAGCAAACAGAGTGTGTTAAAAATGTAAAAGATTGGATGACCAATAATTTTCTCCTATTAAATTCGGATAAGACAGAGATATTACTTATTGGATCAAAAGACAGTACACAGAATCTCGTGGACTACAATTTGCAACTACACGGATGTACTGTTACTTCCTCTACAGTCAAAAATCTGGGTGTTATATTAGATAGCAACTTATCTTTTGAAAATCATATTTCCCATGTTACAAAAACAGCATTCTTCCATCTTAGAAACATTGCCAAGTTAGAAATATGTTACCTTTTTCTGATGCAGAAAAGCTAGTTCATGCGTTCATTACCTCTAGACTGGACTATTGTAATGCCCTGCTAGGTGGTTGTCCTGCATCTTCAATAACAAGCTACAGATAGTCCAAAATGCAGCTGCTAGAGTCCTTACCAGGTCAAGAAAATATGATTATATTACCCCAACTTTACAGTCTCTGCACTGGCAACCTATTAAGTTCCTGTAACGCCAAACCGGCAGAGGGAGCCCTCGCCTGAGTACTGACTGTGTACCACTCCCTCTGCTTCTGCGTTCATTTCCTGTTTGATCAGTATTTAGCAAGGAACTGTGTGTTTGCTCATTGCAAAGTATTGCCAGTTTACCTGCCTTACCAAGCGTTTCCATTGTTTTCTGCCTGCCTATTCTGTGTATGATTCTGCCTGATTATCTGCTCTACGGTTACTGATTTACCCCTTTGGATTGATAGCCTGATTTGGACTGATGATTGTGTTTGGACCTTTTGCCTGCTTACTCGTCTCTGCCTTTTGGATCTCCCTTGTGTATGTTGAAAGATTGGACTGCTATTACGGTACTGACTCTCTTCCTGTATTTCTATTAATAAACTTCTGCTAATGGATTCTAACGCCGCCTCAGCCTCACTGTTACAGAATACTTCGCCCCAAATGAATCCAGCGGAAGTTTCAAACTTGCAAGCAGCCTTCGCCTATCAAAGTGAGGTATTAAAGGGATACCAGGATCAACTGGCTAAACTCCAGTCTGTCAATGAGCACCTGACTCACTACATCCAGTCTCTTCCATCGACCATGCCGAAGACGGCAAGCGTTGCATTACCTGATAAATTTGATGGATCTGCGGAGCAATGTAGAGGCTTTGTTCGTCAAGTCAGGATTTACTTTGATAACCAGGAAGACAAGTTTCAGTCAGATGAAAAGAAATGCGCTTTCATGATGACGTTATTATCTGACAAGGCGATCGACTGGGCTGCGGCAGTTTGGGAAACGGATGTGCGTTTTAGAAGATCTTTTGATTATTTCATCCAACAACTGCGAGAAGTGTTTGAATATCCCCCTGGGGGCAAGGATATATCAACGCAGATTTTACATATGTCACAAGGTAACCGTACAGCTGCTGAATATGCCATCTTATTTAGAACGCTCGCTGCTCAGAGCGGATGGAATGATGTTTCACTGAAAGCCATGTTCCAACAGAGCCTCAACACTGATCTGCAGGCAGAGCTGGCTTGTAAAGGGGAGAATGTATCGTTTTCTGACTTTGTTACTCTCACCATAAAAATTTACAATCTGATGAGACAAGCCCCAAGACGAAGAAATACAAGAGGCTTTCAACAAGTTCTGCCAGCCATCAATCGACCTATGACAACATCAACCACCAAACCAAGTGATGAACCGATGCAACTAGGTCTCTCCAGATTATCTGAGGAGGAAAGGATGAGACGACGTCAACTCCAACTATGTTTTTACTGCGGTGAAGCAGGTCATCGCAGTCAAGGGTGCCCACACAAGGCCCAAACAGCCTCTCGGGTAAATATTGGACACTTTTTACTTCCAAGTAACAAGTCCTTCAAGATCCCTATTAAGCTAAAGACTGAAGATATTTGTATTTCATTAACAGCGATGATCGATTCTGGAGCAGCGTTGAACCTCATTAACAAAGATCTCATCAAAAGATATAACATTCGTACCCAACCATGCAATCCCCCCATCAAGATCAAAACTGTCAACGATACCTCAATTGGAGAGGGGATATTTCATCAGACCAAACCATTAACACTCCAAGTTGGTTTATTTCATCAAGAATTGATCTCATTGTATGTCATTGACTCCCCTAAACATGAAGTGATCCTCGGATTTCCATGGCTATCCATTCATGACCCCATAATTTCCTGGCATCAGGGTGAGGTTGACCAAGTGGTCCACTTTCTGTGAGAATCATTGTTTTTCCCAAGTTCCCCAATCGTGTTTCACAACTAGCATAGAAAGCCCAGAAGTTAGCAAGACAGTCAATATTCCCAATTGTTATGACGATCTGGCAGAAGTCTTTAGTAAAACCAAGGCCACACAATTACCACCCCATCGTCCTTGGGACTGTGCCATCGATCTACTTCCCAATGCAATGCCCCCAAAAGGTAAGATCTACCCTTTGTCCAGAAAAGAAACCCAAGTCATGGAAGAATATATTGAAGAGGCCCTTAGCTCAGGATTCATCCAACCCTCCACGTCTCCAGCTGCAGCAGGTTTTTTCTTCGTTGAAAAGAAAGATGGAGGATTAAGGCCTTGTATTGATTATAGAGGACTTAACAATGTTACCGTGAAATTCCGCTATCCCCTTCCACTGGTTCCTTCAGGACTAGAACAGCTCCGTGAGGCTACCATTTACACCAAACTTGACCTACGGAGTGCATATAACCTGATCAGAATTAAAGAGGGTGATGAATGGAAAACTGCCTTCCTCACCACTAGGGGGCACTATGAATATCAGGTTATGCCATATGGGCTTGCCAATGCTCCAGCCGTTTTCCAGTCATTCATTAACGAGATGTTCCGGGATCTTCTGAACCAGTACGTAATAGCCTACATTGACGACATCTTGATTTACTCAAAGTCTGAACATGAACATATCAACCATGTCAAAACCGTCCTCTTTCATCTACTAGCAAACCAATTGTATAACAAGGCAGACAAATGTGAGTTCCATGTCAGACAAACGTCATTCCTGGGTTACCATATCAGTCACCAAGGAGTAAGAATGGATGAATCTAAGGTCAAAGCAGTCACAGAATGGCCAAAACCATCCAACATAAAAGAGCTTCAAAGGTTCCTGGGGTTCGCCAATTTCTATAGACGCTTCATTAGAAATTACAGTATGATTGCTTCCCCTCTGACTTCCCTCCTGAAAGGAAAGCCTTCGAAGTTGAAGTGGAGTGAGGAAGCCAGCCAGGCATTCAATACATTGAAGGAAAGGTTTACAACAGCCCCCATCCTGAAACATCCTGACCCCAATCTTCCATTTGTGGTGGAGGTAGATGCTTCGAACTGTGGAATCGGAGCTGTGCTCTCCCAACATCATGGCCAACCTGGTAAACTGTATCCATGTGCATTCTTCTCAAGAAAGTTAAATGCATCTGAAAGAAACTATGATATTGGGAACAAATAACTCTTATCCATGAAAGCAGCCATCGAGCAATGGAGACAATGGTTAGAAGGGGCAATCCACCCATTTCAAGTAATAACTGATCACAAAAATCTTGAATACATCAAGAGTGCCAAACGACTAAATCCATGGCAGGCTTGTTGGTCGCTTTTTTTCACCCGATTCCAGTTTACAGTGACATATTGCCCAGGCAGTAAGAATAGTAAGGCAGATGCTCTATCCAGGCAGTATGATCTACCCATTGAAAGCCTCAAACCAGAATGCATACTCCCACCTTCTATTGTCATCGCTCCTATCACCTGGGACATAATGGAGGAAATACAAAGGGAACAGCTACAAGAGCCAGCACCTGTCAACTGCCCACCAGACAAACAGTATGTTCCACAAAATCTACGTCACAGAGTGATGCAATGGGTCCACACTTCTGTCAGTTCAGGCCATTGAGGAATATCCCGCACTCTTCACTTACTGCAAAATTCATTCTGGTGGCTCTCGATGACCAAGGACGTCACTACTTATGTCAAAACCTGTCAAGTCTGTGCCCAATCAAAGACCCCCAAGGAGTTACCTTCAGGTCTCCTCCAACCACTGCCTATCCCACAACGTCCCTGGTCCCATCTATCTATTGTCTTTGTCACAGACCTGCCTCTGTCCAACAGCTTCTCTGCTGTCCTAGTTATCATTGACCGTTTTTCCAAATCTTGTCGTTTGGTTCCTCTAAAAGGACTTCCCACAGCCATGGAGACTGCACACGCACTGTTTCATCAAGTCTTTCGAATTTATGGTATACCAGATGATATCGTCAGTGATAGAGGAACCCAGTTTACGTCCCAAGTTTGGAAAGCATTCTGCAAACATCTTGACATCAACATAAGCCTCACGTCAGGATACCACCCTCAGGTAAATGGACGAGTCGAACAGTTAAATCAAGAGATAGGCAGATATCTACGATCATATTGTAGCCAAGAACAACACCGCTGGTCTGAGTTCCTTCCATGGGATGAATATGCACAAAATTCATTGACTCACTCATCCACTGGTTTGACTCCCTTCCAGTGTGTCCTTGGATATCAACCCCCTTTGTTCCCGTGGTCTGGGGAACCCTCATCAGTCCCTGCAGTGGACAATTGGATCTGGCGTAGTGAGAGGGTGTGGGACAGCGCACATGTACGTCTTCAGAGAGCCGTAAGAGTACAGGAACTCCAGGCCAACAGACGACGTCGCCCACATCCTCCCTACCAACCTGGACAATGGGTCTGGCTCTCTACGAGGAACCTCAAATTGCGGTTTCCAAGCAGGAAGCTCAGCCCCAGGTATGTTGGTCCTTTCAAAATTCTAAGAAGAATAAATGAGGTCACATATCAGTTAGAGCTTCCTGCTAACTATCGTATCTCTCCATACTTTCATGTTTCACTCCTCAAACCGGTCCACTCGGAGGCTGACCCCGACAATGAGGCTCGAGAGTCGCCACCGCTGCTGGATGTTGATGGAACCCCAGCTTACAAGGTGAATGAGTTACTGGACTCAAGACGGAGAGGGGGTCAGCTTCAGTATTTGGTGGACTGGGAGGGCTATGGACTGAGGGATATCGTGGGTAGCCGCCCGCTACATCCTGGATCCCTCACTCATAGAGGAATTTCATCGAGCCAGGCCCGACCGTCCAGCACCACGACCACGGGGATGCCCACGTCGAGCACCAGGAGGCGCTCCTAGAGGAGGGGGTTCTGTAACGCCACACCGGCAGAGGGAGCCCTCGCCTGAGTACTGACTGTGTACCGCTCCCTCTGCTTCTGCGTTTATTTTATGTTTGATCAGTATTTAGCAAGGAACTGTGTGTTTGCTCATTGCGAAGTATTTCCAGTTTACCTGCCTTACCAAATGTTTCCATTGTTTTCTGCCTGCCTATTCTGTGTATGATTCTGCCTGATTATCTGCTCTACGGTTACTGATTTACCCCTTTGGATTGATAGCCTGATTTGGACTGATGATTGTGTTTGGACCTTTTGCCTGCTTACTCGTCTCTGCCTTTTGGATCTCCCTTGTGTATGCTGAAAGATTGGACTGCTGTTACGGTACTGACTCTCTTCCTGTTATTTATATTAATAAACTTCTGCTAATGGATTCTAACGCCGCCTCAGCCTCACTGTTACAGTTCTGTATCAGTTACAAAATATTATTACTTGCCTATAAGGCCCTAAATGGGTTAGCTCCTGCGTACCTAACTAGTCTTCTACAACGCTACAATCCATCACGCTCCCTAAGGTCACACAACTCTGTACTTTTGGTAGTACCTAGGATAGCAAAGTCCGCTAGAGGAGGTAGAGCTTTTTCCGCATTTGGCTCCCAAACTCTGGAATAACCTTACTGATAACGTTTGGGGTGCAGACACACTCTCTCTGTTTAAATCTAGATTAAAGACACATCTCTTTGGCCAAGCATTCAAATAATGCATCTCATAATCTTGTACTGCAGTTATATCTGATCAAATGCACATTATTATTCTTTAGTTTGCGTTAAACAAATCAATTTTGCTTGGTTGGAACAGCAGCTACGCTAATTATGTCTCTATTTGTTTCTCTGAGCTTCAGTCTGGATCCAGAACACCTGAGAAGAGATGATGCCAACCCCTCAGAGGACCTACTCTAAACAACATACATAACTACCACATTTTGCTACAAGTTTGATTGCATCATATAATAATTGCTGTTAATAGTGTTCATCGTCTGTTTTATTACGTCTTAAATTGATTTTTTCCGTACATTTCTGCCATATTAACTGACAGTCACCACTGATAAAATACCACTAAATATTGTAGAAACTAAATTTTCTGTAAAGCTGCTTTGCAAAGATTTGTATCGTGAAAAGCGCTGTACAAAATAAACTTGACTTGACTTGCTTACCCTGCTACCTAAAACCATAAAAAACTTTTTTTGTTACTTGAAATAAAATAAACAATACAAATATTAAAAACTTTTATTTCAGCTAGTTGCCTTGGCAAAGTTTATAATTTTCATTTAGTTTAATTTTATGCACTAAAATAACTAAAACGGACATATTAACAAAATGACAAAAACTACAACTACTAAAAAAAAGACAAAAAGACAAAGAAATTACTAAAAATGTAACTAAACTTAAATAGAAACAAAATATAAAAATAAAAAATATGAAAATTATTAATAAAAAATATAATAGTATCTCAATGAGACTAAAATAACACTGATGTATATATAGTATGCAACAAGGTGTGTTGACTCGGGTTTACAGTGACAAAAGTACCAGACATCATTAATTTTCTCTGAGTTTGCTATTAGGGCAACATAAGTGACAGCGATCTTTGGAAATGCAACAAAGTTGAGCAGAGTTAAAATTTATGCAAATGAGCTGCATGATTTTTTTACTGTACATTTCTGCCATATGGACATATAATCATAGGCGTAATTTGTGGGTGGGACATGTCCCCACCACTTTTTGCCAGGGTCGATATTGTCCCTATCACTTTTTGAAAGTAATTGAAAAATATTTTGCGGAAGGTAGGCTATGTATTAAAGGGAAAACAAGATCAACAAATCATTCTTCATAACCTAATTAGTGTGATAAAAAATAAATAAATAAATAAATTGACTCCTTATGCATGCATAACTCGAAATAACGATGTGATTTGCAGCTGTCGCACTTTCGTAATGTCATTAGGCTATAGCATTTTATTTTAAAAACGGAGAGCTTCATTGTGCTAAGTATAGGCCTGCCCTCTGCTAAAGAATTTTTCTAGTCAACTAGTCGCACGTTATATCAAATTGATTAATATAATAATATGTTAATTATTAAATATATAATTTATAAGCGCCACATAGGCTATAGGCAGACGTATTAGGCTAGAGCCTATTCTGCGCTCAAGCTCAAAGCACCGGCAAAGTGATTATGAACGTGTCGGGGGGAAATAAGACATTTTAATTATTTATTAATAAGCTAGTGCTTTCAGAGTCAGTGTCGGGTGCAAAGATGAGGTTGCCGAATTCCGACGCTGACTCGCCATCTCCACATTGACGTGCCTTTAATAGAAATGCACCTTTCATACGGACTACAAAATTAAAGAAAATTACAAAATCGAGTGGGCGAGTTCTCCTTTATTTTATTATTCATAAAATTTGCCTGTTTTGGTTATATTTACGATAAAAAAATGACACGAATATTGATGTTAAGTCAAGTGAAAGAACCGCTTCTTAACCCCGATAGTTTTTTTCTGAGTTAAATTTTCGAGTTAAAAATCATAATTGAGAGATATAACGGGCATTCTAGAAATAAGTCAGACGCGAGATAGGACTCAGCATTCTACTTTTTTTCTTGCAAAGGTCAGTTTTATTTCACGGCAAGTCCTGCCTTTTTTTTTGTCAGGAATGGTGAAGATATAAACTCGCACTTCGAGAACTTATCAGTCTTTATCCCCCGTCCAATTGGACTTAAAAACTCGCACTTGCCGAGTATAATCTCCAATTCTGAGAATTGTGAGATTACACAGTCAGAAAAAAAAAAAAAAAAAAAAAAAAAAAAAAAAAAAAAAAAAAAAAAAAAAAAAAAAAAAAAAAAAAAAAAAAAAAAAAAAAAAAAAAAAAAAAAAAAAAACAGTACTTTTTTTTTTTAATTCAGTGGCGGAAACAGGCTTCCATACCTTATGCTATGGAGGCTCTCTCTCCTTTTTTTTTTGATTCCTCTGTGTTTGCTAAACGTTCTGTAATTTATTAGTCATTATATAATACAGCATGTGGTGTATGCCTCATCTTATTAGTTTTTGTTAATAACGTAAACAAGTAAGGTAGTTTGTCATTGAATCTTACTGTTTTAATGTTGTTGTGCATTTTAATAAAAAATAATGAATCCATCTTTTTTTTTTGTCTTAAAACGTGAAAGGTGTATAGATGTAAGCAAAATAGACAATTATATTTTATTGTAAAACCTGGCAAGATGGTGAAATCGAAAGTGAAAGCATCCAAAGCCCGGCTTATACGTCCAAGAGGAACACCCATTCACAAATTCACATCACAATACTACTACTGATTAAAAAGAACGGGTTGAATATTACTACTTCGTTTCCCTATAATATAACTACGACACAGTTCATCAGGTGCATTGATTAACAGCATGTTTGTGCACAAAAAAAAACGTGCTAGTGTCTCCACTGAACGTTAATAGCAAAGAGCGACCAGTGGGCAGAATCGAAGTCTGGATCCCTTACTTGGCCCAGTTCCCTCTGTTCATAATCTACCATGCATTCAAATCTATAATTTCAGCTATTTCCTTGGCAAAGTTTATATTTTCTTTAGTTAATTTTTATCACTAAAATAACTAAAGACATATTAACAAATGACACAAACTACAACTGCTAAAACCAAGACAAAAAGCAAAGAAATTAAGCTAAAAATGTAACTAAAACTTTAAATAGAAACCAAATTCAAAATAAAAAATATTGAAATATTATAAAAACTCTAAACATATCCTCATGATACTACAATACACTGATTAAAAATATAGTATGCACAGGTGTGTTGACTCGGGTTACAGGGACAAAGTACCGACATCATTAATTTTCTCTGAGTTTGGCTATTAGGTCAACATAAGTACAGCGATCTTGAAATGCACAAAGTGAGCATAGTTAAAATTTATTGCAAAGAGCTGGCATGAGTTTTTTTACTGTACATTTCTGTCCATAGGACATATAACATAGGTGTAATTTGCGGGTGGGACATGTCCCCACCAATTTTTGCTAGGGTCGATATTGTCCCTATCACTTTTTGAAAGTAATTGAAAAATATATTGCGGAAAGTATGTATTAAAAGGGAAAACAAGATCAACAAATCATTCTTAATAATCTAATTAGGGTGATAAAAAAAAAAAACATTTGACTCCTTATGCATGCATAACTATGTGATCTGCAGCTGTCACATTTTTCGTAATGTCATTAGGCTATAGCATTTTATTTTTAAAATGGAGAGCTTCCTTGTGCTAAGTATAGGCTTGCCCTCTGCTAAAGATTTTTCTAGTCAACTATTCGCACGTTATATCAAATTGATTAATATAATAATATGTTAATTATTAAATATATAATTTATAAGCGCCACATAGGCTATAGGCAGACGTATTAGGCTAGAGCCTATTCCGCGCTCAAGTTTGCGCATAAAGCATTTGCCTCAAAGCACCGGCAAAGTGATTATGAACGTGTCGGGGGAAAATAAGACTTTTTAATTATTTATTAATAAACTAGTGCTTTCTGAGTCGGTGTCGGGTGCAAAGATGAGGTTGCCGAATTCCGACGCTGACTCGCCATCTCCACATTGACGTGCCTTTAATAGAAATGCACCTTTTCATACGGACTACAAAATTAAAGAATATTACAAAATCAAGTGGGCAAGTTTTCCTTATATTTATTTTATTTTTCATATAAAAATTATAATGACCTGTTTTGGTTATATTTGACGAGTAAAAATGACACGAATATTGATGGTTAAGTCAAGTAAAAGACCGCTTCTTAAACCAGAGGTTTTTTCGAGTTAAAAGTCATAATTGAGAGATATAAACGGGCAATTCAGAGAAATAAAGTCAGAACTGCGAGATATGAACTCACAATTCAGACTTTTTTTCTGAGACACAAGTCTGAGAACTTATCAGTCTTTTATCCCCCCTCAAAATTGGACTTAAAAACTCGCAATTGCGAGTTTATATCTCACAATTCTGAGAATTGTGAGATAAAAAGTCACAATTACTTTTTTTTTATTCGTGGCGGAAACAGGCTTCCATCCTTAGCTATGAGCTTTTTTTTTTTTGATTCCTCGGTGTTTGCTAAACGTTCTGTAATTTATTAGTCATTATATAGCCTAATACAGCATGTAGGCCATGCCTCATCTTATTAGTTTTTGTTAATAACGTTTTGTAAGCTAGTTTGTCATTGAATACTGTTTTATTGTTGTTGTGCATTTTAATTAAAATAATGAATCCATCTTTTTTTTTTGTCTTAAAAGGTGAAAGTTTTATAAAGATGTAAGCTAAACAGACAATTATATTTCATTGTAAAACCTGACAAGATCGTGAAATCGAAAGTGAAAACATCCAAAGCCCGGCTTATAACATGTCAAAAGAGGAACTCCAGTTCACAAAATTTAAATCACAAATAATACTACTGATGATGAAAAAGAACGGGTTGAATGTTTCGTTTCCATATAATTATAAACTACGATAAAAGTTCATCAGGGTGCATTGATTAACAGCATGTTGTAGCACAAAAAAAAACGTGCTCGTGTAGCCAACTGAGAAAGTTAATAGCAAAAGAGCGACCAGTGGGAAGAACGAGTCTGGAGCCCTGAATTGCCCAGCTCCCCCTCAGCACCTGCGTTCAAAATTCTCTGGCACCACCCCTGGTACATCGATGTATTTTTGAAAAGCAAAATTTAAGTTTGTCCAACTCTAAACCCAGTCACCAAGTAACTTAGGTTATTAAATAAAAAACTATCAAAACAAGTTGCGCTGTGTCCCCACCACTTTTCAAAGCAAAAGTTACGCCACTGATACTAATGCACTCCTAAATATAATGTAGAAACTTAAATTTTCTACGAAACTGCTTTGCAACGATTTGTATCGTGAAAGCCTCTATACAAATTAACGTTATTGAATTGAGAATTGAATCAAGAGAGTGTTTCAAAGGCAGGATGACAAGATAAAAATAATTCAACTTTTAACAAAGTGAACTGAAAATCACTGAGTAAGTGTCCAATACGCCCATCCCGACTCACCAATCAGACCTCAGATCCCGTCACATGCCACGGTAACCCAATGACACATATAAATGAAATATGAAAGTCCTTTAAATTTGTCCTATTATGCTCTTTTACAAAGTCTTGATTTTGTTTTGGGGTGTACTAGAACATGCTCTCATGCTTGGTGGTTCGAAAAACGCATTTTTTTTCACATAATTTACATTATTAAAATACCTTTCTCCCCATCCTGGCACAAACGGCTCGATTAGTTCCGGCTTTGATGAAGGTCCGCCTTCCGAAAAACAAAATGTGTTGTGATTGGTTAGCTGTTCCAGTGCGTTGTGATTGGCGAACAGCTTAGACGTTGTTTCAGTACTGCAACGCCCTTTGCTCCGTCTTTCAACAAAAGCTTTTTGGCGAATTCACTGTACTCCCTCATGTTGTGGAAGCTGTCCTCGGTAAAATGTGCAGCACACAATAGCAAATTGGGGTTATAATGCTCAGGAACAGAGTTAAAAAATAAATTGCAACCACTGTTTCCTGACATCATTCGCTTTCAGATGCCCAAACAAAGAAGTTTGGGCACGGAGGTGAAAAAAAACTGCATTTCAGGCGGTCGCGCACCGGACGAGAAGCGCAGCGTCATGTCGCGCCACGTCTTTAAAATTCAAATACTTTATTTTCTATGAGTGTTGGCACACCGGCGGCATCGTTCGGCGTCTGAATTGTTCTAGACATGCCGAAAATTTGATGCTACAGCACAGCAGCTCTTCTAACAAACGCTGTAGTCCAAACGAGCCGTTCGTTGATTTTTAGTTCTTGAAAAGGGATTTTTTAAAAACCAAAATATCTCCCTTTGGAGTGGACTTTGAGATTTGTAACTTTCTAGATCTTTTTTATGCCCAAACATACACACTACACACTGACTAAAATTAAAAAAGTGAAAAAGCATAATAGGATTCCTTTAAGTAATGGTAATCTCATTAAGTCATGGTAATGTAAATTGGAGCATGAACATTTGTCTTCTTTAAAGGAATAGTTCACCCAAAAATGAAAATTTGTTGGAAATGTTCTCACCTTCAGACCATCCAAGATGTAGATGAGTTTGTTTCTTCATCAGAATAGATTTGGAGAAATGTATTACATCACTTGCTCACCAATGGATCTTGTTTAGTGAATGGGTGCCGTCAGAATGAAGTCCAAACAGCTGATAAAAACATCAAAATAATACACAAGTAATCCACACGACTCCAGCCCATCAATTAATGTCTTGAGAAGCCAAAACCTGTGTGTTTGTAAGAAACAAACCCATCAAGATGTTTTTGGTTAAACTTCAAAAGGTTGCTTCTGGCCAAAATACCTTTCATAATCCATAATAACACTTCCTCCATTGAAAAAGTCCATCCCCTGTTGCCTCTCACCAGCAAATCTACCAACATGAATCATGCGTGTGAACGGTGCTTGATCTGTGCATATTTCCAATGAGGAAATTTTTAATATTTTACTAGTAAAATAATGGTTTTGAAGTTTAAAACGTCTTAAGTTTGGTTTTGACGACCCATGCCGATTTTACATCACAAGACGATAACTGATGGACTGGAGTCTTGTGGATTTGGATTTGGACTCTCATTCTGACGGCACCTTCACTGCAAGGATCCATTGGTGAGCAAGTGATGTAATGTTAAATTTCTCCAAATCTTTTCTGATGTAGAAACAAACTCATCTACATCTTTGATGACCTGAGGACAATTTTCAGCAAATTTCCAGTTTTTGCTGAACTATTCCTTTAATAGACACTGAATTGTACAGCATTAACATTTGGACAACATCTAAAACTTAAACCCTTTAATGTGTTTAAAATTTAGAGGAGTTAAAATGTAAACCCTTTCATGTGTGCTAGAAGTGGATTTACATACAAATCCCTAAGTAACATACTTGGCAAGTATCATGTGAGCTACCAAACTATTCCCTTTCACAATCATGCAACTGAAGACCTTCATAGAGCTGCTCAGAGCATGTTAATAAACCTCCAGCATTGTGCTTGACCTTTCCTCAGCTCTCGCACAAATGTCATTTTATCATCACAGCTTTTCCAAGAGCACTTCCAGACAAGTTTTTCCACAAGCTGTCAGATTTGCAGTATTTAGGGCAGCACACTACAGTGAGGCCATTGTTTAACTCATCTCAGTGGGGTATTAGCCTGTCCGACTGAGTGCAGACAGTGAGGCAGCAGATACGGTGATGACAACAGCGATGAGGAGATCAGAATTCCCTGCAAGTGACATTTAGAGGTGTTTAGAATGCCTAGAACGCTGCTCTATATTTCACATGCCAAAAAATAAATGATTTGTGTTCATATAAAACAAGCTGTTATCTAGCAATGAGCTGGATCTGCTTCCAAAAGTGATTTGCTGGGGAATGTTGCCACACTGACACTATGATAGACAGCAAAAGCTTTGTAAATAAATGCAACGTAATCAAAAAACAAGTCTGAATAGTTGAATGAATTAGCAGGGGACATGCATGACCAGTCAAAAGTTTGGACACACCTTCTCATTCTTTATTATGACTGTTTTCCACATTTTATAACAATATTAAAGTCGTCAAAACTATGAAGTAACCAATATGGAAAAATGGGAATTAGGTAGTGACCAAAACATAATACAATGAAACGTCTTTCTATTCGAGCTGCTTCTTTGTATAGATTCCAGCTTCACACAAGCTTGACATTCTTCAATCAACTTTATGATCTCAATTTTATTAAGTATATAAAATAAATGGGAAAAAAACAACTTTTTATATAAATTATTATTTATCATTTTTTAAACACTAATCTTATAATTACATTTCGTATTATATATACAAAAAATAATATTATATATTATATAATACATCATAGAAAAATAAATTTTATATAGATATAATATAGATATATATAGATTATATATATTATATTATATATATATATATTATGTATATGTATATATAGATATATATATATATATATATATTATACAGTGGGTACGGAAAGTATTCAAGACCCCCTTAAATTTTTCACTCTTTGTTATATTGCAGCCATTTGCTAAATCATTTAAGTTAATTTTTTTCCTCAGTAATGTACACACATCACCCCATATTGACAGAGAAAACACAGAATTGTTGACATTTTTTGCAGATTTATTAAAAAGAACAACTGAAAATATCCCATGGTCCTAAGTATTCAGACCCTTTGCTGTGACACTCATATATTTACTCAGGTGCTGTCCATTTCTTCTGATCATCCTTGAAATGGGGGTGTTTTTTTTCTACACCTTCATTTGATTCCAGCTGTGTTTGATTATACTGATTGGCTTGATTAGGAAAGCCACACACCTGTATATATAAGACCTTACAGCTCACAGTGCATGTCAGAGCAAATGAGAATCATGTGGTCAAAGGAACTGCCTGAAGAGCTCATAGACAGAATTGTGGCAAGGCACAGATCTGCCAAGGTTACAAAAAAAAATTCTGGCTCACTTTTAAGGTTCCTAAGAGCACAGTGGCCGCCATAATCCTTAAATGGAAGACGTTTGGGACCACCAGAACCCTTCCTCAGTTTGGCCGTCCGGCCAAACTGAGCTATCGTGGGGGGTTGAGCCTTGGTGAGAGAGGTAAAGAAGTACCCAAAGATCACTGTGGCTGAGCTCCAGAGATGCAATCGGGAGATGGGAGAAAGTTGTAGAAAGTCAACCATCACTGCAGCCTCCACCAGTCGGGGCTTTATGGCAGAGTGGCCCTACGGAAGCCTCTCCTCAGTGTAAGACATATGAAAGCCCGCATGGAGTTTGCTAACACCTGAATAAGATTATCTGGTCTGATGATACCAAGATAGAACTTTTTGGCCTTAAGTCTAAGCGGTATGTGTGGAGCACCAGGCACTGCTCATCACCTGCCCAATACAGTCCCAACAGTGAAGCATGGTTGTGGCAGCATCATGCTGTGGGGGTGTTTTTTCAGCTGCAGGGACAGGACGAATGGTTTCAATCGAGGGAAAGATGAATGCGGCCAATACAGGGATATCCTGGACGAAAACCTTCTCCAGAGTGCTCAGGACCTTAGACTGGGCTGAAGGTTTACCTTCCAAAAAGACAATGACCATAAGCACACAGCTAAAATATGAAGGAGTGGCTTCACAACAACTCTGTGACTGTTCTTTGTTCTTGAATGGCCCAGCCAGAGCCTGACTTAAACCCAATTGAGCATCTATGGAGAGACCTAAAAATGGCTGTCCAACAACGTTTACCATCCAACCTGACAGAACTGGAGAGGATCTGCAAGGTGGAATGGCAGAGGATCCCCAAATCCACGTGTGAAAAACTTGTTGCATCTTTCCCAAAAATACTCATGACTGTATTAGATCAAAAGGGTGCTTCTAAAAAATACTGAGCAAAGGGTCTGAATACTTAGGACGTGTGATATTTCAGTTTTTTTTTAATAAATCTGCAAAAATGTCAACTATTCTGTTTTTTTCTGTCAATATGGGGTTCTGTGTGTACATTAATGAGAAAAAAAATTAACTTAAATGATTTTTAGCAAATGGCTGCAAAATAACAAATAGTGAAAAATTTAAGGGTGTCTGAATACTTTCCATACCCACTGTATATACAATAATGATAAACAAGCAAATATGGCAATAATATTATTATTACTAACTTTAGTGTACATACAAATTAGTTAATCACTACAAATAAATATATTCTATAAAATCATAATGATTATCTTATATCCTCTCATACATATAAAATAAATTGAATTTACTTTTGTAAATGAAAATGAGGAACAAATACTTTCAAATGTTACCAAACTTTTCACTTGAAGTGTTCACCTAGTTATATGCAGCGGGAAATTATCACTGACGGTCAGATGACCAACTGAGATTTTGTTTTGCTTTATCATCACAGCTCCAGTGAGGTGAAAATAAAGCCAGAAAAGAGACAAAAAGTTGCTCTAGAACTGCAATTTGCAGTCGCACGAGTGAGAAAATACAGTACGTTAATGTTCAACCTTGTCAAAAATCTCTAAAACCTCTCCCATAACCAATAAATGTAATGTTTCTGTAAAAAACACATAAATATTAAACGTTCATACCCTTTTTGGCAGGCAGAGAGGCGTGATAGTGGGCAACGTGACTCTTCTGGCGTGGAAATTCATACCGTTGTCCTCAGCCCGGATCTCTTCTGTGCACCTTCAGTTCTGCCGTTTCTCTGAGTGACGTTTGTTGTTAATAAACAGCTGTAGCCGGGAAGTTAGCGAACGTTAATGTCTGCTCTTTTATGATAAGACTCTGGAGTCTGTCTTCCTTCCAGGGACGACGTCCGTGTGAGACTCGGCGTGAGATGCGTCCTCCTCTAGACTCATTCTTCTGTGGCCTTGGGAACTCGCTCAGTGTTTTTTTCCCTGCAGAAAAAGCTCCCTATTCTAATAAAAATTCCTGATAAAATAGCCGCTTAAAGGAGTATCGTTAGAACATCAGGGAGGTCAGGGAAAAACTAACGTTATCTCACGGCAAACCCTTAGTCTTCCCTTAGAAAAGTGAATGATGTGATCTCCACTGCAGACCGTCTCCCATTAAAGAGCTGAGGACGGCAAAAAGTATTTTTGGCTTTGTGAATATTTAGAGTTATTTTTTGTAAATTTTTTTGTTGGTCACATTACAACCCTAGTGTTGTAGGGTTAACCGAGGGCCTTCAGGGCACCACGCTTTTAGAGCACAGAAATCCCCCGCTGAGAGGACGCATTGATTCAGACTGTTAATCAGATGCCAAACACAACTTTTCACATGAATATCCTCATCAGGACACGGAAATATGTTTTTCTTTTTTCTGTGAACTAAATTTTGATTAACTGAGTTCATGACGCAGGTCAAATTTAGATCCAGGCTCAAAGTACAGCAAACAAACTAGCAATTGCAGATCATTTGAAAGACTAGTAAGCAGTGTTGGGGAAAGTTTACTTTTAAAGTAATGCATTACGATATTGTGTTACTCCCTAAAAAAGTAACTTATTATGTTATTTAGTTACCTTTTATGGAAAGTAATGCGTTATGTTACTTTTGCGTTACTTTTAAAATCTGGACAGGGCTTCCTTGTTTGTTTTTAAAATAAAAAAGTTATATTTTTTGGCAAATATAAAAGCATTTTCACACCAAAAGTGAAATTAATAAACCTCAGGCTGAAGAGAAAGTAAATTTACATCCGTACAGTAGAATGAAGAAGAAGACATTTCAACACACTTCAACAATAAAAAAAGACACATAATGTTTCTAGAGTAATTTGTGCTTATTAGTACGGTTGAACTGGATCATCGAAGGTCAGAAGCAAAGACATTGGTTAATAGAATGGGATTAAATACATAAAGGATATTTGTGTTGTTTACATTTAATTATTGCAGGTTTGCATCAAATTCTGAGTTTGCATTTCATTTGAGGATACTGAATCTGTGTTTTGTTGTTTTTTTTTTTGAGTGAGATTAATTAATGCATATTCATATTATTATAGAACTACAGTAAAATCTTCTGATTTCTCTCAACATGGGGACGGGAGAGCTGTCAGTCAATAAATTGAAAAAAAAAAGTAATTTTCGTTACTTATTTGAAAAAGTAACTCCGATATCTCTGTAAATTAAAAAGTAATGCGTTACTTTACTAGTTACTTGAAAAAGTAATCTGATTACATAACTCGCATTACTTGTAATTAAAGAATGATTTAGGGTTATATAAACTGCTATCTGTGGATGAATTAGACTGAGTTAAAGGTTTAAATAATAATAAGGATGTTTCACTGGGATTCAAAAAAGAAAAAAGATACCCATCTCTTGCTTTAATCCATTTTTGTTTAGCTGACAGCTTCGGGAGGCTCATGATCAGTCAGCTTTCTTGCAACACACAAGTTAAAGGTGAGCCAAAGGTCATCAGGGAATATTGGTGCAGATAACCGCAAACGCTTGAGAAATCACTTCAACTTTCCAGGGCAGGAAGATCTGATTTTTTCAGGGATTCATGTATTGATAGCGAGGCCTGTCATGCATTGACTTCCAGTCTCATATGAAGTTCTGCACGGTACTTTCTGTCTGAAATCTGACTGCGTAACGCTTTGAGATTTCAGTAGGCGGAAAGGATCTCATTGATTGCTGACAAGAACCCAAAACTCACTGCTGGAGAAGGAGAGAGGGAGGTGTTACAGAGGAGTCTCAGATAACATGAGCACGCAAGACTAAAAAAAAAAAACACTGGAAAACTGGAGCGTTCATGAGGCCTGTGCTGAATGAATTAGGAGTGCACTGATATTGACAGTCTGGCTGAAACCGATAAGCAATAAAGACATTTATGTAATTACAATCATTAAATGGGCAATATTATCATCTACACTATTTTGCAAAGAAAGGAAATTAAAACAGTGGCCCATCTGCCAAACTACCCACTTAAAATCCATCATAAGCACCACTTTAATTCCTGTTAGCCACAAATAAAATAAAATATGACACAAACATGGACCACATATCTTTAAAAAAAATAATAAATAAATAAATAAAAATAGTTATAAAGGAGGGCAAAATACCTCTCCTATCTTTTGTTTGTGACATATGTCCAATCACACTCTGCAGTAGTGTATTGTGTGACATGCCCTCATGCTCAAATATCATGTACAAAACTACACAGAAAAACAATAACAATAAACCAGATTATGGGTTATACGGGTTCACGTGAAGGGAAAATAAACATGGTTTGTGCCAATCACAATGCGTTTTGTACGGTGAATCATTGGCTGCCAAGAGCATGAAAATAGTCAACAATGAATTTCATTATGGGTTAGAGAACCTCCATTAGTAATATCATTTTACAGTAGTAATGTATATTTTAGTAGTATTTTTTTTCTTTCTTTTTTTTTTTAAATTGCAGAGGCTACAGAACAAGTTTTAGGGAAAAATATATATTGCACTTTATTAAATGCTTCAAACAAGCTCATAAGCATAATGTTTCATGTGTTCTGAAGTGACAGGTGTTTTGATGGATTATTTCTGCTGTTTAATGTGCTTCAGTGGAGTTTTCACCAGTGTGTAACTTACTTTAAATGGTTATATTCTTATCTCTAAACGTTAGAAATTCAGAGTATTTTCATTTTTTTTTTAAAAACTCGTCCTAACAGCAAACAAGTTCTCAAAGAATTCACTGCTTCAGCACTTCTTTTCTTATATAGGGATGCAAAATAACATTATTTCTTTTAAATAAAACCCAGAAAATTGGGGGGGGGGGTCTGAATAATGAAAGAAACAATCAACAGACTAATTATCAACATAATCATCAGTTGTAGGCCAACATTGAACTCACCATTGAACTTCACACTTCTGCTGCTATTTATGCAGGTCAGTTTTTTTAGCCCGTGTAATGTTAATACTTTTGCATATTGTTAGACATATGCATTTTGCAGGATATAAAACGTTTTGTTCTAGTACAGTGTTGGTCCCACTGAAATGTCCAAGTGAATCTAGTCCTGAAGGCAAACCACCTTGAAAGCATTGAGCAATCTCCATACCATCCCCCATAAACACACACACACACCCCCCTTACCCAAATAAACACACTCACACCCATCCCCCCAAATTCACCCACGACCACACACACACACACACAGGTTTCTAATCCTGCTCTCACTTATCAAGCACAATCTGCAGTCAGACTCTGTTCATTCAGCATGTCCACACAAGCTCCACATGCTGTTAAGATCAGAGCAGAATTCCATCGTCCTCTCATCCAAACTGACCTGAGAGAGCGAGAGGCTCGCTGTCTTTATCAGCAGTGGGCAGTGGTAGCACAGACAAGCAGGCGCTACAACTTATCACAGAAATGGGAAAAAAAAGTAATAATAATAATTGAAATGACTGAAGCAACTGATAACAGAGTCTATTCAATTCTCAAAACACTGACCGACTCAGACACAGTGGCCTTGACCGTCCCTGAGAGCCAAACAACATAGCAGTGTGCTATAGCTGCCTGATACAGTCATCTACATATATAATATATATAATATATAGATATATATATATATATATTATCTATTATATATGTAATACTTATATTGTATATAATAGTCAAAAAAATTATATATATATACCATCTATATATATATGTGAAAATGTACTTGGATATTTTACTATTTTTATTTATTATTATTAATAGAATCAATTAAGTTAATATTTAGAAAGTACTTTCATAATAATTAAAATATCTAATCCAGAATATAAATAATCTTTACTATTACTTTTAATCAATTTTAACATACATTTGCTGAATAAAAGTATTACCTTTCTTAAAAAAAAACAACATACTACCCTGAAACGTTTGAACAGTATAGGTATATTTGTTACACAATATTTCTATTTAAAATAAACGCTGTTCATTTTAACTTTTTATTCATCAAAGAATCATGAAAAGCATCACAAAGGTTCCAAAAAATATGAAGCAGCACAACTGTTTGCAACATTGATTATAAATCAGCATATTTGAATGATTTCTGGAGGATCGTGTGACACTGAAGACTGAATAATGATGCTGAAAATTCAGCTTAACATCACATGAATAAATTACATTTTAAAAAATATTAAAACAGAAAAATATTATTTTAAATTGCAATAATATATCACAAAATAAATAACCTGTATTTTTGATGCAATTAAATGCAGCCTCGATGAGCAATAAGGAGACTTCTTTAAAAAACATTACACTTCTTACTGAATCCCAACTTTTAAACGGTGTGTAAATAATATTAGAATTATATATATTATAATATGATATGAAATATCAATATCACTATCATAAATAATATCAAAAAAAATTCGAATCTACTCTTACATTTCAGTCACTGCGAAAACGATGTCACCATCATTCCACTTCAAGGTTTTTGGAACATATTTTAAGTATCATATTACAATATACTATACAATTACAACTTAATATTCCTAATGACCCTGAACCACAAAACCGTCTTAAGTTGAATAAATAAGCTTTTCCATTGATGTATGGCCGAGACAGATACAACTATTGGAAAATCGAATCTGATGGTGCACATAAATCAAAGACGGAGAAAATTCCCCTTTAAAGTTGTCCAATGAGTTCTAATCCATGCATATTACTAATCAAATTAAGTTTTGTTATATTTACGGTAAGAAATTTACTTAATATCTTCATGGAACATGATCTTTGATTTTTGGCATAAAAGAAAAATCTAATAATTTTGACCCATACAATGATTTTTTTGGCTATTGCTACAAATATAACCCAGCGACTTAAAGGGTTCATATGATGCGATTTCAATTTGTCCTCTCTTTGGAGTGTTACAAGCTCTTGTGCATAAAGAAGATCTGTAAAGTTGACTAAAGTCTCAAATCCAAAGAGATTATTCTTTATAAAAGTTAAGAGTCCACACCTACCTAAAACGGCTCGTTTCTAACACGCCCCCACATGTCTACATCCTATGTGGGAAGATTTGCATAAGCCGCCCAAATGTTCACGCAAAGAAAAAAATGCGTAACTTTTATTCTCGCTGTAGTAATTGTTGCCGCCGCCACCATGTCGTGAAGTCGCTGTGTTTCGTTGTGAAAGCTAAACTACTTTTTTTGGTCTTCCAAAAGATGACGATATCTGCTTTGTCATTCCTAGAGCTGATCCGTGCTGGTCGCTGAGGAAATACTACAACTTTGCGCTGTTGATCGCCGGATCGGCTTTCACTGTGGACTAAGCGGAGTCTAGCCCGGGGTCGTCACACGTGGTTGCCGTGTGTGACGCTGTGTTTCGTTTTGTAAGCGAAACTACTTTGTTTGGCCTTCAGAAAATGGACACAACTAGAAATCAGTGGTTAATTTGTATTTACAAAACACTGTTCCAGAACACTTCAACCAAATATTCAGATGTGTGCAGCACATTTAATGGAGGACTGTTTACTGATCCTGGGAGAGTAACTTTAGACTACAATGCCGGCTGTTCTGATTCACAGATTGTAAGTACGTTTTTTATATTTAAAGAATTTGCCACTGACGATTCAAACGCGAGTTTTTTGGGCAGTGTAGAGAAGCGCTTGTTTGTCATTTCTCCGATCACAAATGCGACATGGTTTTATGTTTACGCGGCGCGATGCAACACAACGCGTAAAAAGACAGAATAAGTCATTATAATCAATAATTATGTCCCCACTGGATGCAACGAATGCCTCGTTTATAATGGGTTTTAATGTTTTGTCTCATCACTCCGGCCAGGAAAAAGCATCACAGAATGGTGAGGGGCATAACATTTCTGTCACACACTTGAGGTATTCGGCCAATCACAACGCACTGGATAGCTGGACAATCACCTCGCTTTTTTAGAACGATGAGCTTCATTACACCAAATACACAAAATAATGTTCTTTTTAGCAGCATCATATGCCCCTTTAGACTGGAAATTTTTGTGGTCCAGGGTCACATATTACACTACAAGTTCATAGCCAAATTTAATTTCTTTCTTCCAGGAAACTAAGGACTTCAGTACCTAATTGAAAAACTTTGTTAATTGAAAAAAAATAAAGACCTGCAATATTTTTTTATAAATAGAATTTTTGATTAATGAATGGTTATATTGTTGTATACTGCTTTGTTCTAATGAAATTTAAGTGTACATTTGTCCTGAAAAAGCAAAAAAATTTTTTTTTTGAAAACCAGAAAAACTATGTTTTTGCAGTGATGCTTACCATAACAAACACCACTGATATCAACAAAAAGCTGCCTTGCTAACACAGTAGGAAGGAGGTAAAATGCTGAGAGCCAAATGTGGGGCAGATTCCAGCTGAGATTTTGAAGGCCTTGTTCTGGATGGGAGTTTTGGGATCATGTATCATGGCTCCAGACATGTGTAGAACAGGCCGGCGAGCCGGAGCGGGACACCGATAGCCCCTCTGCAGCAGACATACTCTATGAGTCATGAGCCTAAAGCGAACACCAGCACGTCTGCAGGCCATGTGTCTGTCTGCCGACAATCCACAAACTCTCTAGACGTGTCTTTTTCTCTCTTTTCAGGGATCTTGTTTCCCTCACTCTCTTCTTAAAGATGGCTAGAGTTGCTGTGGAGTTCCATTTAAAGTGAAAACCATTGATTGTGGTTCGCAAAGTTCATTTAGTTGCTCCTTGCATCTGTTGAGCCCTAAATAGTTAAATTTATAAATAAAATAAAGTAATAAAACTCCTCTGGCAAGTTATATAGTTAAGTAATACAACCGTAGATTGATTAGGTTTCCCAAGGTTGCAACTCAGTGCATTAATCAGATCATATTTTACTTCAAAATAAAAATAAATCAATAGATAATTAGCCTACATAACACAATATTGGTAAATATACCTTTCATATATATTTCTATTATATACACACACACAGTACTTGGAAACTTTATGATTTTTAAATGTAATGTAAAATCAAAATTGAATTAAGTCTCTTCTGCTCGCCAAGGTTGCATTTATTTGATCAACACGGTTAAAAAGTATTATTGTGAAATATTATTACAGATTGAATTAAGTTTTTTCTATTGTAATATATTTTAAAATGTAATTTATTCCTGTGATCAAAGCTGAATTTTCAGCATCATTACTCCAGTCTTCAGTGTCACATGATCCTTCAGAAATCATTCTAATATACTGGTTTGTGCTCAAGAAACATTTCTGATTATTATCAAAGTTGAAAACAGTTGTGCTGCTTCATATTTGTGGAAACTGTGATACATTTTTGTTCCAAGACACTCTTATGAATATAATTTTATTTTTGAAATTTTTTGTAACATTATAAATGTCTTTACTGTCACTTTTGATCAATTTAATGCATACTTCCTGAATACAAGTCTTAATTTCATTTTTTAAAATTGAGTATGTAGAATCACTGGAATTCATTCACAAAACAAACACAGAACAAAGTGCTTTAATGAATGTTTTACACAGAAGTTTACTCAGTCATGAATGAGTCTTACTCTGCGCAATTAAACACAAGTTTTTTTTTTCTCACTGCGCACATTGCTTTCTACACGTTGCAGCAAAATGTTTCATTTACATGTGAACGTTCCTCTCCTAGATGTGCGACGTGAGAAAAGGGGAAGTACAGTGAGCTGGAACACGCCTGGCTAGGAAGACACATCATCACCGTCTGTTTGCGTTTAAAGTGCATGAAAGGAGAGCTGGGAATTCGCAAATCTTGGGAAGATAAATTTAGCCGACTCGGCAAATACAGCAAGGCCAAACAATGGCATTTAGATAGCATTTATGGCTAATAATACCTTGTCCATTGCCTTGAAATATAGCAGCATGTTCCAAGTCAGTGTCAGGGGAACGAGTAACCCACTGGTCCTTGAACTGTAATGGCCAGTGTTGAGTTGTGCTGAATGAAGCTGTAATTTGCTCGGTCAAGCTTACATAATCGCTATAAGATGCCTGCCGAAGTGCCTTCTTAACTATTACAGCGATAAGAGAGACGAGACGCTGAGATAAGACTTCTGATGGACAAATTGTTTGTGGTCTATAATGCATGTGCAATTATTTATTTGGCAATCTCATAAATATATGCATCATTTCAGCATCATTTGCTCTCCTTCATGTCGTTCCAAAGCAGTATTGCTTTCTGTCCAATGTGAAACACAAAACGTCATGTTAGTCATAGTTAACTAAAACTAAAACCATAAAAAAAACTTTTTCATTACTTGAAAATATGGAAAAATTATGGTTTTAAAACTAAAACCATGAAAATGTTGTTACTTTAAATAAAATAAACCTTAACTGAAATAAAATAAATATAAAAAAACTTTAATTACAGTTAGTTGCCAAAGCAACATTTCTCATTTTCATTTAATTTAACATGATGTACTAAAATAACAAACTAAAACAAATAAAAAGTGTTTGAAATAAGAAACTATATAGACACATTAAAAAAATAATAAAATGAAAAAACAAACAACAAAATTACTAAAATTGTAAAATGAAAATACAAATTAATTCAAACTACATATAAAAATATAATTGTATTTCAATGATACTAAAATAACACTGTCAAAAAAGCACACTGAATGTATCATAAAAGAAGTCAACTTCCCCTCTGCTATCACGCTTAAATGTAAAAAGTGCAATCTCATATATTTAAAAACATGTGATCAGTCATGTGACATGCAATGGTGGACAGTAACAAAGTATTTTTACATTTAACATTTGATTTTTTTACACTACGTTTCATAAAAATAGGTTATTTGGCATTATTTAAAAGTAAAGAGACACAATGTCAAATTCGTAAAAGATTAATTCTTTTGAGTCGATTCTTCTCAGTGAACCGGTCATACTTTGCACTGATGATTTCATTTGCGATTGGATGCATCAGTTAACAACTCACTGATTCAATGATTTGGTGAGAGCAAATCTTCAGTTAACAACTCACTGATTCAATGATTTGGTGAGAGCAAATCTTCAGTTAACAACTCACTGATTCAATGATTTGGTGAGAGCAAATCTTCAGTTAACAACTCACTGATTCAATGATCTGGTGAGAGCAAATCTTCAGTTAACAACTTACTGATTCAATGATCTGGTGAGAGCAAATCTTCAGTTAACAACTCACTGATTCAATGATCTGGTGAGAGCAAATCTTCAGTTAACAACTCACTGATTCAATTATCTGGTGAGAGCAAATCTTCAATTAACAACTCACTGATTCAATTATCTGGTGAGACCAAATCTTCAGTTAACAACTCACTGATTCAATGATCTGGTGAGAGCAAATCTTCAGTTAACAACTCACTGATTCAATGATCTGGTGAGAGCAAATCTTCAGTTAACAACTCACTGATTCAATTATCTGGTGAGACCAAATCTTCAGTTAACAACTCACTGATTCAATGATCTGGTGAGAGCAAATCTTCAGTTAACAACTCACTGATTCAATGATCTGGTGAGAGCAAATCTTCAGTTAACAACTCACTGATTCAATGATCTGGTGAGAGCAAATCTTCAGTTAACAACTCACTGATTCAATGATCTGGTGAGAGCAAATCTTCAGTTAACAAATCAGTGGGATTGAATCTCCAGTTAACAACTCACTGATTCAATGATCTGGTGAGAGTGAATCTCCAATTAAGCACTCACTGAAGTGATGTTGTCCAACTCAAAAGGAGCCAAAGACTGGGAGTAATGTGATTTTCAGAGCTCCAATGCTTTCATTTAGTGTTTTACAGAGGCAAGAAAGCAATACATGGGTTAAAACAACATAAGACATGTAATGCTTAATAGAAAAGCAAACTTAAAGGAATAAAGGGTGAGTAAATGATGAAATTTACTTGCTTGAAGTATATGCTTTTGTATTCACAGGGTTTTTTCAATAAGTTCTCAGTGTTGTGTGACACAGAAAACCATCATGCAGTGGAAGACCTATCAGATCACTCTCATTCATTGTGGGGTATAAAAACTGTTTCACTGCATATGGATCTACTCAAGTGTGAAAACGGATCAGGGCTGGTGTCTGGGAGAGGTTAGGGCGGCTGAAACAGCACTTCTAACTGTGGGCCTTTGTCATGTAAATGCACCATGACACTACAAGCACAGAAGTGCTTTCTCACGACTAAAATAGCTTTTAAAGACCACGTAAAACAAAGCCGTGCCAACAGCCAGGGCCTCTGGGCTCAGCTGGTAATATAAAAAGCATGGAACAAGGCTCAGTTTTACATCAGAATGATTAGTTTGTGGCAAGATGCTTTTCTTGCAGAGTGGCAACAAACCGTGTGTTTTGAAGCGAAGGCCTCGTGGGTTTGATATCGGTAGGGCAATGCTGAACCGGTCAGTTTGATGCCAGTGAAAGACAACACACGACCGATGGCAGGTCTCGCGTAATCATGAAAATGATATTACACTTCCAAATCTAAGGTGGTAGGTTTCATCGATACATCGCCATAGTTTGGCGTGTTGTCTGAAAGATCTGTTTTGTCAAGCAAACTTCAAAAATGGCTTATAATAATGGCAAGATGCTCAAAAAAAGAGAGAGAAGTGAATTCAAACAAAAGCGCCAAAAAGAATAGAATTTCAATCAACTTTTTTCTTTCTTTTTCCCATGTAACCAGTTTAATAATAAAATACAAAAAAAAATGCAAAAAAAAAATCTATATATATTATTAAATATATATATATATATATTATATATTATATATATATATAGAGATATATATAGATAATCTTATATATATAATTCAAACCCATTTGGTGATTTATTTTCCTTGGGCATAGCCGTTTGAAAGGTCTTTCGTGGAACATCAGGTGAGTTGACTTTACAAAATTGCAAAAAAAAAAAAACTCTTCACAGTTATTGCTAAAAAAAAAAGCAAGAAGAACTTCTGAAGTATTAACCGAGATTACGTATTTTTTTTCTGAAATGAGTAACTACTATTTCTTAAAACAGTTTTTGGTAGCCAATTAGATTCAAAATGTTTAATGCAAGAACTAAAATATTCAAGTTAAAATACATTGTTTTTGACAACATAAACACAATAAATGATATTTTAAGTCCGGGTCACAGTCTGGCATATTTTGAAAATGCCATGTTAAGATTTCCATAAACATTCCGAAGGATGACCTCAAATTGTTGAATCAGAGTTCTGAGAATTGATTCAAATAATCATTTTAAATAATGCCAAATAATCATGAAATCGCACACATGATGACTGACACTTCACAAGCAACAAAGGAAGATCTCTCACTATTACTTTCAGTGTCTCTACATCTAAAAACCAATACTCTAACACAGACAAGAGGGAGTCATTAGCATTGTGGGGTGAAGGGGCAGCCGGGACAATGATGCAACACTTTCCTCCAGCTCACCACATCTATTCATCTGGGCTGGGGACATGATGATGTCATTGTGTGACTCAGATGTGCTGTCAGACAAACAGCTGTGTGCACTAACATTCTCCTTTTGTCCCGCTTGGAGCAACGTCTCAAAAAAGACCTGCCAATCAAAGCACCCCGGGACAAAGACCTGTGCAGGAATTGACCCTTTGCTAAACCCCGCCCCTTCGATTACTACTGCAAAGACGAGCTTTACAGACATTGTGTAGGAATGAATTCAGTAAAATTTGCTTATTAGGTGAATGGTATTATTCTTTTCACATTGCAAAACATTTAATATTCCAATTTTCTTTAAAGTTTCTTTAAACTGTTGAATTTCACAGTAAAAACATTTTTAACAATTTTTTTTTTTTTGAGTATGATGTTTAATGATTTTATGTCTCATTTAATATGATATAGTGAAAATATGGAGCTCATAATTGAGGAGGAAAACAACTTTTATTCAGAGGCACAAACAGAGGAAAAATGTGCAATTTGGTGCAGATGCTGATATTTATATGGACAAAAAGTAAAATGAAATTCTGATCTTGCAATGTAAATGACATATTTATAACTGTATAGCAGACTAATGACATAAAATGCAAAAAATATTAGTCATCACTCTATATCTCCAAATAATGTTCTATTAAGATGATTTTAAATGCTTAGTTTTATGATCAAAAATCTATATATATATATTATCTTATATGGTGTGTGTGTGTGAGTGTGTGTGGACCTGTGTGTGTGTGTGTGTGTTGTGTGTGTTTCATACCAGAAAAACATTCGTTTTTTTTTTTAAATAATAAAGAACATAAGTCCCCAGTTGCTATGGTATGATTGGTCAGTAGTAACATTTTAAAGGCGGGGCTTAGTGAAGGGTCAATTACACCAACAAGAGCTCAGGAGGTCACCGAAGAGGCGTTTCGCTGTCACAGCTGAAGCTTAAGTATTCCCTGCTCCCCTAAATCATCCAAAACAAAAGCAAATCCCCCATAATCCCATCAGCGCACTCAAACAATGACAGGCCAGGCACTGGAGAATTGCAATCAGCGGCTGATGCAGTGAAGTGCAGCCTGAGGCGTCTATAAGAAAGAATCAGGTAACAAGACCTGGATTGTATCTTGAGAGGACACTTCCACTCCCCAAAAAGAGGACAGTCCCAATCAAACTCTTTAGAACATCGCACCTATAGAACAAACACATCCTGATAATCTGCATATCTGTGACGAACAATTACGAAAACAGTCTGTTAAAAAAAAAACTTGAAATAAAACATAATAATACAATGATAGCATAATAATAATAAAATAAATAATTAAACCAAATAGATAAGATATAAGATTTGTATATATTATTATTTAATTTTAAATATTAATTATTATGAACTTAATAATAAAATAATAAATAATAATAATAATAATAATATTTTATATATATATATATATGGTGTTACAGTATGTAATAAAATGTTTTATTTGTATGAAATAATACACCTGGACCATCTTTTACGGCAGACACAGTCTGGGTCATCGTCTATCCTCGGCAAACTGCAGAAACTAGCACAGCAAAAAGTTTTCGTGACACTTCCACCCCATCCTCCTCTGGTTTCCCTCCGTTTCGCTCATATACTGTGGCCATAATTGCTAGCCTCAGATATAATACGAGAGGGATCATTACTGCCAGCCTCAAATATAATGAAGGCTCCCATAATGGCAAACTGCAAAGCCACATTATGACGGCACATTTCAATATGCTGTAATTTGCAGATTTTGCTGCAGGTCAAAGCTGTTCCGGATGGCCATTCATAACATATATTTGTCATATAATAAGATCCACAGGGGTCTTGCTTTTCCCAAATCAGCAATGTAAGCAGATTGCATTGGTCATAAAAGTTCTGGACCAAACTCGCTCTGAGGATGCATCTCATATACGGCTCTCAGCGTTCATTACACACAATGCACCAAAATAATCTCATACAAAAAACTAAAGCTCTTCACAGTTAGTGCTAAAATACAAAGAAGACATTATAACAACTCACAAAGTATTTCAATATTTACATACTTTTTCTGAAATTAGTAACAGTTTAATTACATACAAAATGTTTAATGCACGATATAAAATATTCAAGAATTTTTGGTTACACTGTATTTCGATAGTCCAGTTTAGAGATTCTACTAACTATAAATAACTTTGCAACTACATGTCAAATAATTCTCATTACTTTGCAACTACATGTCTACTAACTCTCAGAGTAGACTGTTAGGGTAGGTTTAGGGTTAGTAGAATAAGTTGACAAAGAAAGTGTTAGAAGATATTAAGCAGACAGTCTACTAATACTCTTCTAACTGCTAGTTGACATGTAGTTGCAAAGTTACTTACCGTTAATAGAATGTCTCAAGTGGACTATCGAAATAAAGTTACCAAATTTTTTTGTTAAAACACTGTTAATTACTAAATACAGATGAAGAATTATATTTAAATTTTACTTTTACAATCTAATGCCCTTTGAAAATGTGAAAATGAAATGTGAGATTAGGCCTGGGCGATAAAACGGTATCGATATTTATCGACGGTACACCTTCTTCGATAACGATATAAAAAATGTTAGATATAATGCACGATATAGTCACGTGCTATGAGCGACGTAGACAGCACGCACACATGCTGAATTGAGTGCTGTGCTTGCCTGTGATGAGGAGATTGTGAATTAAAAAAATGAATATTAATCTAATTTAAAATAAACATTTGCATTTGAATGCAAAAATAGTACAATCAAATGTCAGGGAGCATCATCAGTGGAGCACGAGATGCAGTGATGATGGGTCTTTACGTTTTCAGTTTATGTTTTGTTAGTCTAGCCCAAGAGACGTGCCATTTTAACTGCCTATGCATTCAAATAAGAGATAAGAAGCTCAATGCGGAGAAGATCTTGATTAGTTTCAACTGAAACAAGCCATTCACACAGACGCAATTCCGCACAGCAATTTTTAGATGGACAAATATGACTGCTGCACTCGCGTCTCACACAAGAGATGTAGCCATGCAAAGTTCAAACAGTTTAAACTTTTAGAAAACACGTCGCGAATTTGTGGAGGTTTATTCCTTTTCACTGCGTCTCATATGATTTTAAATACAATCTGAGTGAATGGCGCCCTCCTGTGGCCTCGGGAGACAAGCCAAAAGTTTCCTTAAGACCCATTTAAAACATTAGAAATTAGATATTTGTTTAATTTGTATTGTGCGTTTGACTGTTAAAACAAAAAATATTTGTTGTTTGTCTCAATAAATTGGGTTAATTTAAAAATACAGTGGTTGAATTTAAAAGTTTTTTTCTATTGCTCTTTGTTTTAAAAAAAAGGTTATAAAAAAATGTCAATAATTATCGATACTGAACGATATGAAACATTATATCGTTGATACATTTTTTAGCTATATCGCCCAGCCCTATGTGAGATTACCATAAAGATTCCAAATGATGACATCGAATCATCAAATCAGAGTTCTAAGAACTGATTCACTTAAATGGACCGTTTGAACTGATTCACTGAAACGAATCAAACTCGCTAACTCTAAGACAGCATCTGAATACTTCCATAATAAATAATAGGTGAAAAACAGCATGTGAAAAAAGTAGTATGTCTGAATTCATAGTATTCATAAAAGAGAAGACAAAAAGTCCGATGAACACATTACTATCCCATGTAACCCTGGGAGAGGATTTACTTGATTTCCGGACACAGCCCATCTTTGTTTTTGCTACTGTTTAAATCAGAGACACTATCAAACATCTCACAAGACAAGATTGTGAAACTAGTCTAAAGATACAGCGTTTAGGAAATTTAACAGCTAAATATAAAGCACATTTTCATCTGAATATTCATTATTTCGCCAGTAAAACCAAAAATACTAAAGTCTAAATGTAACTCATTCTAGATCTTTTAAGCTACATCCACCAATTTCGGCACAGATCTTCAGTCTGTTCTGACTGTATATTTTCTAATTGATCAGACATATAAGTTTTTCTCTAGTGGATGATCAGATATCTCCAATATCCAACAGACTTCCATTAAAATTTTTGATTTTAAATAATACAAACATTTTAAAGCTACATCAACCAAACTCAACATAGTACTTCAGCTAACTGATCGATCCATCCATCCGGTCTACATAAAACCATAGCAGTTGAACAATTTTAAACTTTCATGCACAATTTTGTCAAGCCGACAAATCAAAGCTGACAAATGTATTTGACATACATTCCTTCTCTAATTATAAGTGCTGTTAAACATGTCTACAATGCCCTTTGCCATTCTTTTCCCTTGTTGTCGGACTAGATTAGAAACTACTGTACATCCAAAAATTGATGGATTGAGGGCTGACACAGCGATTTCATTCCCCGTCCCAGTTCATTTCTATTCCAGCTAAACTGGTTCAACATCTCTCTGTTCCAGCATACGTCATGAGTGCCCAGGGAAAGTTTAAACATTCTGCCTGTTTATCAGTCTGCATCTGTTTGTATGCTGTGTTTTTAGATTTAGTCTCACAAGCGGATTTAAACTGAAATATCTGAGCATTTCTACTGTAGTTACTGACTGGGAATGAAACTAAGACGGCCGAACAACGAAATGAGAAAGCGATGAAAGTTTGTTTTGGCTTCTGGACTTTTTAACCAAATGAGAACAAGTGAGATGCCTATATAGATACAAAAGCTGTTGTAGCTTCTTAAGAAAACGTCCTTTGGCCACATTCTAATGCAGCATTCCATCTGTTTTCCAAAGAGAAGCCAATCGCATAATGTTCCCTATGTAGGCAGTGGACAGCTCTTCTGAACAGCAGTGGCTTGAATAAATCACGCGTGTCTCACCTGAGTCGCACTGGTTTTGGTCCAGGGTAACAGACACTCAGACACTAGAGAGACAGTGGACGGCAGCAACTCTGGGAAGGGATTCGGGATGGGTCTCATCTGCGTTTCATCCACCTCTATACTTTTCCTGAGGAGAGAGAAATCAATGATAAGAAACATAAATAAAAACGATGGAAGACTGGAATTATCCACATAGGATTGGAGGATGGTTGTCTGAGCTGAAAATGTCATGTCACCAATAAATGTATTTGAAACATCCTCCAAAATATGAGCTACTGCTGAAAAATCATTAATTTAGTGCCATTTTTGTGGGGAAAAAAGTTGAATTTGGGCCCTCATATGGTGTAGTTGGCGTTTCTAACTGCCTCTTAAGATACAAATGCATTTGCAGAAATCAGTCTTATTGTTAGTCTCATTTGATTACGATATATATATAATATCTATTACTATATATATATATATATATGATATATATATATATATACATATATATATATACTATATATAGATTGTGTGTGTGTGTGTGTGTTGTGTGTTGTGTGTGTGTTTGTTGTGTAATTTTTTTGATTTTCTGTTTTTATTTTAATTTTAGTTAGTTTTAGTAATTTTGTTGCATTTTTGTCATTTTAATAGTTTTTTTTTTTTATATACATACCGTTTTTAATCATTTCTATTTCAGTTTTAGTTTTAGTTATTTTAGTACAAGTTAAAATGAGAACAAGAAATGCTGCCGTGACAACTATCTGACATTAAAAATAACGTTTTTTAGGTTTTATTCAGTTAATGTTTATTTCATTTCAAATCTTGTTTTTATGGTTTTAATTTTAGTTTCAGTTTTAGTTAACTAATAACCCTGCTAACTAAATGAAAATGAGAAAAGTCACCAACTAACTGAAGTAAAATAAGTGTATTTTTTTTCAGTTACATTTTTTTTTTATTTCAAGTAATGAAATGTTTTTATGGTTTTAGTTTTAGTTAATAATAATAACCCTGGCTGAATTCAAACTCAAATTGGCCTCGTCAGTGATAACCAGCACCATCAAAATAGAATGTGAGATGCGAATGACATTTCATAAAGCAGACGTTCTGCATTCTCAGCGCAGCAGACAGCAGCTGTGTGAGGCAGCAGTTGATGTCATATGATGACAGACCGGATGACTGAAGTTCCGTCTCCCAGGCAACAGCCGGTCTTCAGCCAGAGATGACTTCATCGGCAGTACCTGAACGATCCCCGGAGGGCCGGCGTAAAGCGAGGAGAGGCAGTCTGATGCTGTGTGATCATGTGCTTATTTATAATCAATTTAGAGAGTTCTGTTGATGGGTAAATCTCAAGAAAAACACCGAGAACATGCACAGGTCATATTTCACCCGCATTGTTTGCTTATAGAAAATGAAGCTTGCTTTTAGGAGCATTAAGAAATGTTGGATTGTTTTCATTCTAAAACCCAAGCATCTCATTTCCATAATGTGGAAACAAATAATGCTAAATGAATTGTAAAGTAATTATACATAATTTTAGTAATTATTGAACTGCCTTTTACATATGTGGAATTAAATATAAACATCATTGGGTACAATTCTTTGTCAATGGAATACCGTTCATAGTGTCCAAAATAGACTTTCCATATTAAAATCTCTTACTAATATATATATATATATATCTTATATATATATATATATTATATATATATATTTATCTATAATATATATATATTATATATATATATATGTATATATAATATTATATATATGTCTTATTTATTATTGAACATAATACAATGTGGTATAAAGAGTACTTGCAGTGGTTGGCAACATCTCAGCCTGGCACACCCAACTCAGAGATAATAGTCATTGAGAAGACTGAATAGAGAGAGCGACAGAGAGAGAGAGAGAGAGAGAGAGGACTGGTTTTATTTCCTGAAACTTCAATTAAATTAAATATAAATTATTTCTGAAGGCTCACGCGGCACTAAGACGGGAGTAATGATGCCTGAAAATTCAGCTTTACAAAGGATAAGTTATATATTCAATAGAAAACAGACATTTTAAATTGTAATAATATTTCACAATATTACCATTTTTACTGTATTTTGGATCAAATGAATGCAGACTTGGTAAATATAAGACTTTTGTTTTCTAATACATAAAAAATGTTACATATATAATAAAGCAACAAAAATCTTAATTAAGCAAAAATAACTTTAAATAGAACCACCACAGCAATTAAACTAGAGTGCGGCATTAACTTAATAAAACATAAAAAAAGAAATAGAAAATAGTGAATAAAGAATAAATAGTGAAAAATCCATCTTCTCCAGCAAGTTTGAGTATCTGAAGTATGCATATGGGATGTGTATGTGTGTGTGGCAGGGTGACCAAATGCCCAGGTTTACTTAGAACAGTCAGGGATTTTCAAACTTTTTGGAGCCAGGGACAACTTACATTCAATTAATAAAAGAACAAAAATAAATGCATATACTGTATATAGACTACTCTAGAAAAAAAACTAACACCCAGTACAATTAATTACTGAGCAATGAGAATTTTTAAATATGTTAAGCATGTGTTGCGTATAACTTAGCCAGGTTATCATTTACTAGTAGAAACAGTGGTGAAAATGTTTTATTAAAAAAAAAAACTTGTTTTTTGCACCCACCGAGAGAAAAATAAATAGTCGCCTATTGCTATAGTCCATCACAGTAACTCAACTTACATACTAAAACTGACATAAAATCCGTTTGGCTCTATTAGCTTATTTATTATGTAAAGAAGGCTTTGTACTTCTCTCGTGTCCGAATAACTACTAACAGCATCCTTCACATATGCAAAAAAATGTTTGGAAAAACACCACGGTATGGCATGCTCACGCTGACCGGTAAAACCTACATATTGTACAACAGACAAGTTAAATTGAGTCACCAAATACCTTTTGTATGTTTAGTTGTCTCATTTAGTTTGCTGATGATGAGGCTGCGATGTCAAGTTGCAATGCTAGAACTGATATGTTGTGTGCGTGCGGGAGGCGCCAGTGCGAACACTTTGGATTCCTTATATCAGCGGAAAAATTTGATATCCGTCAGATAAGAGCAAGACATCATTCAAAATGGTCTATTTTTATTTGTGTACCTTCAAAATGACTGAAATGTTGTGCTTTTGTCAAATAAAGAAAACAAACAAAATGCACTTGCCGTCTTGGTCTCTGTGAACTTCTTACTAAAATGAAGAAAAACTGAGCGATACTTTCTACTTGTCAAACAGACATGAGAAATATATTTAGCTATATAGGCCTAAACCGTGTTTAAGTGTTTACGCTTTGCTTATTTGACATTAATGCATTAAATAAGTCACGTTGGAATATAAATCATAGCACGTTTCAGAAGATAAAAAAACTTTTCGGTTACGTATGGTAACCTTTGTTCCCTGAAGGAGGGAACGGAGAAGTCATGTCGTGACCGACGAATTGGGATCTCGCTCAGAGTGACCAATCTACTTCGAGTGTAAACTAAACGAGCCAATGCACATCGGCATGCGATTATTGCATCCAGCTGCCGCTGATCACAGCGTGAGTATAAGTAGGCAGCGGATGCAGAGCATATTCAGGTTTTTGCTGAGGAGCCGAGCCGGTGACCCGGCCACTCAGCGGTGGTACAGGAGCTGTGGCGACGGGACGTGACATCTCCGTTCCCTCCTTCAGTTAGCATACGTAACCGAGACGTTCCCTTTCAGTTGGTCACTCCCGACGTCACGTTGGATGACCGACGAATTGGGATCCCTAACAAAGGGCCACAGGTACTGCCCCTTCCAGTGTTCTGTGGAAGCCACCTGCGCCCCTATTTTTTTGGCGTAGGCCAGGGCTTCTTCACAAGAGGACCAGCTACTGCTGCTATGGCACTATCCAATCAGTAAGACTGGATAACACTGGGAAAACGTATCCGTTCAACTTGGGACAGGGACGTTGCGGAAGCTTCAACCTTCCCGAAGGAGGTTTCGGAAGCAAATACACATATGAACATTCCTTAGGTGCATATGGAAGATTGGAGGTGATTGTAACCCTCTTGGAATGGCAGAAATCTGCCGGGGAAACACAGGCTCGAGGCTATACCATGGACTTTACACATATAGGATCCACTTAGGTCTCTACCGGTGTGAGTGGGGGGTGCCGGGTTCGCAAACGGATTCAATCGAAGAGGGCCTGGTGCCGGACGCTCCACCACGTCTGACTGCCGAGTGGACGGAGGAGCTCAACAGGGTCTACTATATGGACTCTCTGGAGCGGTTTTAGCAAGCCGACCCGAAGCCGGGGCCACTCAGTGAGACTGCGTTACTGTGCAACTGAGACTGCGTTACTGTTAGTTACGGAAGCCTTGCGAATGGCAAAAGCTTATTCCAAATCATCAGTTCTTATTCTGCTGGATCTATCTGCTACTTTTGACACTGTCAATCATCAGATCCTCCCGTCTGCCTTCTCATCACTGGGCATCACAGGGATTCCACTTCTCTGGTTTGAATCCTATCTCACTGGTTGGTCTTTCAGGGTGGCTTGGGGAGGGGATGTATCCAAAGCACATCTACTTGTCACTGGGGTTCCTCAGGGATTAGTTCTTGGACCCCTCCTCTTCTCCATATACACTACATCACTGGTTCCCATCATACAGGCACATGGCTTCTCCTACCACTGCTATGCTGATGACACACAGCTCTATCTCTCATTTTAACCAGATTATCCAACGGTAGCTGCACGGATCTCAGGCTGCCTGGCGGACATTCCCTGCCACTCCAACTCTACAGCATTATTTCACCATCCAGCTAGGTTCTTCTACAATTACCCCATCGACTTCGGTCAGGAATCTTGGTGTAATCTTTGATGACCAGGTGACTTTCAAAGACCACATTGCAAAAACCACCCGATCTTGCAGGTTTGCATTGCACAAAATCAGAAAGATCAAATCAGAATCAATAGATTCAAATGAGCTTTATTGCAGTATTTGTTACACATACGAGGAATTTGTTTTCGTGATAGAAGCTTCCGCAGTGTAACAGAATGACAGTGACAGAACAAAAATACAGATAATAAAAGAAGAATAAAAAAAATTAAAAATAGAGCAAGTAAATAAGGAATAAAAATATATTAATTGACAATTGTGTGTGCAGGTATATAACAATAGACAGTTTTATGTACAGGTATATTATGTGCAAATTATGTATGTGTGTTAGATAAATAAGTGTATGATTGAATAAATAGTGTGTGTTCCACAGTTTTTGTTAAGTGTTCATGAGATGGATTGCTTGAGGGAAGAAACTGTTCCTGTGTCTGTTCGTTCTGGTGCTCAGAGCTCTGTAGCTTTGACCAGATGGCAACAGTTCAAAGAGGTAGTGTGCTGGATGTGAGGGGTCCATAATGATTCTGCCAGCCCTCTTGCTCACTCTGTATAAGTACAAGTGTCTAATGTAGAGATGATGATGAAAAGTTATCATGATTCGCTTGTGACAAGTGCAGGTACACGAAGGAAGGGTTGGCCTACGATCGTTCTAATCGTGGAAAGAAACGATTTGTGTGAGGCATGGAAGCTCACAAGACACACAGAGAAATAGGATCTCTCATAGTCAGCCTGTCAGAGGGACATGACTTTCATGATCATGTGCGAGCAGTAGGACAGCATGTATTGTAGAAGCAAGACATTAGCTTCCTAGTAGACATCGCCTGCAGCTCCTGCTGAAGACTCAGGTCCTTCTATGGAGCATGCGCACACCTTCTTGTCCAGGTCCTTGCATCTCTATTCTGGACGACTGCAATGCTCTTTCTGGCTGGACTTCCATCAGCAATCCAAACCTCTACAAATGAATTCAGAATGCAGCGGCACGACTTGGCTTCACGATCCCAAAAAGTCCATGTTACACCCTCTTTATCTCATTGCACTGCTACCGTTTTGCTTCGCTCAAGTTCAAGACATTGTCTTGCATATAAACAGCACAGGCTCACGCCACCCACCTACTTCCCTCACTACTTACGAATCTACATCCCCTGCCAGAATCAGATCCGCCCCCTAACCCTGTTTCACACCCCCGACCCCCTACCCCCCACCCCACTAGTGACACCCGTCCCTGCTACCACAACATACGAGGCTCAAAATTCATTGTTCCTGGCTGGTGGAATGATCTTCCAACTCCTATCCAGAATGCTGATTCCCTGACATTTTTTCAAGTGACAGCTGAAAACTCATCTCTTTAAACGCTACTTGACTTCATCTTAAAAAAAATTACTTTCTCTTTATTTATTCCTTCCCTTTCTAGCTTGTACTTATTTGAACAATGTCTGAAACTTTGTATTACAAGCACTTCCTGTTTTCATGTTTGCCTCTTCAAGAAGAATTGCTTTATGTATTCCCAATTGTAAGTCACTTTGGATAAAACCGTCTGCTAAATGACTAGGAAATGTCAATGTCAGTGCCTCTACCCTTTTGAGGTGAGAACACAGGAGGATACTGGCTCCGCACGAAGGCTATAGAATCTAGCAAACGTGTTGGGGGTCGCCCAGCCCACAGCTCTACAGATATCTGCCAGCGAGGTGCCACGAGCCAGCGCCCAGGAGGATGCAACACTTCTAGTTGTGTGAGCTCGCAACCTGAACGGGCAGGCCACACCCTGTGCCTGATAAGCCAGGGTAATGGCATCCACAATCCAGTGGGCCTTCCTCTGCTTAGAGACGGCCTTCCCCCTCTGCTGGCTTCCGTAACAGACAGAGAGCTGGTCTGAGGTCCCTGGAAGCGTTTGTGTCCGGGTCATCTACGTAGCACCGGTTAAGGCTATGGACAGAGCAAAGCTAGGCTGGGTTTTCCTCCTCTGGGGGCAGCGCTTGCAGGCTCACCACCTGATCCCTGAAGGGAGTCATGGGAACCTTGGGCACATAGCCGGGCCGGGGCCTCAGAGTTACCTGGGAATCAGCCGGCCCGAAGTCTAGGCACGAATCGTTGACTGAAAATGCGTGCAGGTCCCCTAACCTCTTGGTGGAGGCCAGTGCAAGCAGGAGCAGAGCTTTCATTGAAATAATCTTTAGCTCGACTGACTGCAAGGGCTTAAATGGGCCCTGCTGTAGTGCTCTGATCACTAGAGACAGGTCTCAAGAGGGTATAGAGTGGGGCCGTGGAGGATTTAGCCTTCTCGCTCCCCTAAAGAACCTGATGATCAGGTCATGCTTCCCCAGCGACTTCCCTTCTACGGGGTTGTGGTTAGCAGCGATTGCAGCGACATAGACTTTGAGGGTTGAGGGAGACAGCCTTCGCTCCAACCCTGCTGCAAAAAGGACAGCACGACTCTAATCAGGCATATTCGGGAGTCTTCTCGGCGAGAAGAACACCACTAAACGAACAGGTTCCACTTCAAAGCTTAGGCGTGTCCCGTAGACGGTGCTCTCGCCGAAGTGATGGTGTCAACTACATCTGGGGTAGGTCACCTAGAATCTCCGCGTCCTGTCCCCAGGGACCAGACATGAAGTTTCCAGAGGTCTGGACGCGGGTGCCAAAGGGTGCCCCGTCTCTGAGTCAGTAGATCCTTCCTAAGAGGAATCGACCAAGGAGGGGCTATCACGAGGAGCATTAGTTCCGGGAACCAGGTCGGGGTGGGCCAATAGGGCGCAACTAACAGGACCTGCTCCTCGTCCTCCCTGACCTTGCACAGTGTCTGTGCAAGAAGGCTCACTGGGGGAAACACATATTTGCGAAGGCCCCGCAGCCAGCTGTGTGCCAGTGTGTCCAATTCGAGTGTTCCCTCGGTCAGGGAGTAGAACAACTGGCAGTGAGAGGTTTCTGGAGAGCCAAACAGGTCTACGTGAGCGGCTCTGAAACGTCTCCAAATCAGCTGGACCTTCTGGGGATGGAGTCTCCATTCTCCCAGAAGCGCAGCTCGTGACAGCTCGTCGGCCGCACGGTTGAGCAGGCCCAGAATGTGAATGGCACGAAGTGACCTTAGAATCTTCCGACTCCAAAGGAGGAGGTGGCTGGTGAGTTGCGACATGCGACGGGAGCGTAGACCACCTTGTCGGTTGATGTACGCAACGGTCACGGTGTTGTCCGTGCGGACTAGTACATGCTTACCTCGCAAGCGCCCTTTGAGATGGATCAAGGCAAGGTGCCCTGCCAGCAACTCGAGGCAGTTGATGTGCCAGTGCAGTTGGGGCCCCGTCCAAACCCCTGACACTGCAAGCCCGTTGTATGTGGCCCCCCAGCCGGTGGTTGAGGCATCCGTGTGAACCACAGCATGCCTGGAGACCTGGTCTTGGGGCACTCCTGCCCGGAGAAACGCAAGGTTTGACCACAGGGTGAAGGTTTGGCGACACGTTGGTGTAACTTGGACCCGGTGAGTGCAGCACTGCCACGCCCACCTCGGGACTCGCCCATGGAGCCAGTGCTGAATCAGTCTCCCAGGAGCCTCTGAAATTGTTTCAGTGGGACTGCCATCCTGCTATTGAATGTATTCAAGCAGTTCAACACCGACTGAGCACGTTCCTCTGTGAGGCGTGCTGTCTGTTCGACCGAATCCAACTTCATACCGAGAAAAGAGATCCTCTGCGTCGGGGAGAGTTTGCTCTTTTCCCAGTTGACCTGTAGGCCCAACCGGCTGAGGTGCGAAAGTACCAAGTCCCTGTGTTCGCACAACTGATCCTGAGACTGAGCTAATATGAGCCAGTAATCGAGGTAGTTTAGAATGCGAATGCCCTGTCGCTCAGGGGAACAAGGGGTGCCTCCGCAACTTAAGTGAAGACACGGGGCGACAGGGACAGCCCGGAGGGCAGGACCTCGTACTGATATGCTCGTCCTTCGGACGCGAACCGCAACAATGGTCTGTGGTGCGGAAGGGTCGACACATGAAGTACGCGTCCTTCAGGTCGACCGCTGCAAACAAATCTCGGGGACGGATGCACCCGAAGATGCATCCTGTTCACCATCTTAAACAGTAACCGGTGAAGGGGCCGGTTAAGACCGCATGTCAAGATTTGGTCGGAACCCACCGCTCCAGCCCCCGCCGGGGGAGCGCGGGGCCCGGGCCCCTTCTTGGGTACAATGAAGTAGGAGCAGTAAAACCCCGTCCATATATCTGCTGGAGGGACTGGCTCTATTGCATCCTTCGCCAGCAGGACTGCGATCCCTGCACGCAAGACAGGGGCATCTGCTGCTTTCAATGAAGTAAAAGTGGATGCCCCTGAACTTGGGAGGGCGCCGGGCGCACTGAATCGCATAGCCGAGCCTGACGATTCGAAGGAGCCATCGAGACGGGCTGGGTAGCGCTAGCCAGGCTCCCAGACGCCGCGCAATTGGCATCAATGGAACTAACTGTGTACCCCACAAAAAAAAAAAAAAAAAAAAAAAAAAAGCAGTGGGCAGCGAGGAAGAAAGGCAGGGAAAAAAACCCGGCCCGGCGTCTCGTAGCCGGTCCGAGGCGGGGTCTGAGTGTGAGTAACACTGACCTGCATTCGAGCAGAGGGTGCGTGGGTAGTTCGTTGGTTCGTCCTCCCGATCTGCCCACTGCTGCTCACTGGCGAGAGAGGAGGGTGAGTGTGATCCGAGACTGGCCCGTCCACAGTTCCCTGTCCCCTCTGGGGACCCAGAGATAGAGGAAATTACTCTTTTGTCGAGTATTTGGGTACCACCGACCGAGAGGTCAGTGGCAGAAAAAAAACAAAAGAAACAAAAGATTCTCCGCCCGCCCCTGTGGTGCTCTATCTCTGGGTTGCCCATATCATGGCCTCTTGCTCTTTCACTTGCCACCAGGTATGGCGGGGGCCTGGACGGGCGGGGCGACTGCCCTGGGACCGTGCTTCATGTGCGCTTTGCTGGAGGCTGCCTGCGGTTCTTGTGGGAGCGGGGTGGTGGCAGGGGGCCGCCCTCGGCGACGAGCGGGCTGAGGCGCTGCCGCCGGTGGCCGGGTGGGGGCAGCAGCTGCATGCCGGGGCAGGATGCCAGATGGCCTCAGTCTGCTTTTGGGCAGCGGAGAACTGCTGGGCAAAGTCCTCCACCGTGTCGCCGAAAAGGCTGGTCTGGGACACGGGGGCGTTCAAGAATGGTGTCTTGTCCGTTTCGCGCATGTCAGCCAGTCACAGCCAGTATTGGCGCTCCTGGACCACCATAGTGTACATCGCACGACCCAGAGACCGCGCCGTGACCTTTGTCGCTCGTAGCGCGAGGTCTGTCGCGGTGCGGAGTTCTCTGAGAACTTTCGGGTCGTGACCACCTTGTGCAAGTCTCTCAGGGCCTTGGCCTGGTGCACTTGCAACAACGCCATAGCGTGTAAGGCAGAGGCAGCTTCTCCACAGACCGCATAAGCATCGCTGCCAGTCTAGTACCAACCGAGGGATCATGGTTCGCCCGGGGGGGGGGGGGGGGGGGGGGGGGGGGGGGGGGGGGGGGGGGTGGGGGGGGGGGGGGGGGGGGGGGGGGGGGGGGGGGGGGGGGGGGGGGGGGGGGGGGGGGGGGGGGGGGGGGGGGCGGGGGGGGGGGGGGGGGGGGGGCGGGGGGGGGGGGGGGGGGGGGGGGGGGGGGGGGGGGGGGGGGGGGGGGGGGGGGGGGGGAGGGGGGGGGGGGGGGGGGGGGGGGGGGGGGGGGGGGGGGGGGGGGGGGGGGGGGGGGGGGGGGGGGGGGGGGGGGGGGGGGGGGGGGGGGGGGGGGGGGGGGGGGGGGGGGGGGGGGGGGGGGGGGGGGGGGGGGGGGGGGGGGGTGGCGGTGCAAGCGATAGTAGGGACACACTTGCATCGCAACATACCGCTCCAACCGTCGATGGTGTTGATGGAGAGGAACCAGCATATCATTTCCGGCAGTACAAGGGGCCGTCCACGACCTTGTGAGCTCCTCTGCATCTCGTGGAGAAAGGCACGAGGCGGGGTGCTGGAACCAGCGCCCCCGGGGCCAACCCGAGACCAATCGTGCAACCTTGAGCTGGGGACATTGTTAAGTCTCCACTCGAAGCCCTACCCCCACGACGGCCCAGGCAAGCATAGCCGGTTTTCCGTATCCATTCAGCATTGCCACAGTCGCCAGGAGGAGAGCATCCCACCGTGACCATCACCCAGCCGCCAGTAAACGACCGCTCCAGAAACCCCCGGGTGATACATTTTCTATAGCGGATCCAAATCTGCCCACTGAACTTGTTCAGTCTTCTTTTCTCAGTAGAGTAGTCAGGAGCAAAAGTATGTGATCGCTCGGCTCCAAAGCGAAAAGCGCTGCATCTGCTGCCTACTTATACTCACGCTGTGATCAGCGGCAGCTGGATGCAATAATCTCATGCCAATGTGCATTGGCTAGTTTAGCACTCGAAGTAGATTGGTCTATCGAAAGCGATATCCTAATTCGTCGGTCACCGACGTGACTCGAAGTGACCGACTGAAAGGGAACCAAGTTTGCAGCCGGAAAATACTCTTTACCCCCAGGTTCCGCGGATTCCCGTTGAAAACCACCTAGGTAAACCATGCAAATGTCCTGAAGTGCCTAAAAACTTCCCATTTCACAACCAACTGTTCAACTGACTTGCCCGGAAGAACACTGAAAACACTTAGTCTTAAAGGGATAGTTCACCAAAATGAAATTTCTGTCCTCATTTACTCACCATCATGTCACTCCAAACCTGGGGTGCGTTTCCCAAATGCAACTATGGTCGCAAGTTCCGTCGTTACCAATAGAGTATGGAACTAACGACCATAGTTAGCTAACGGTGCTTTTGGGAAACGCACCCCTGTCTGACTTTAATTCGTAACACAAGAAAAGATATTTTAAAGAACAGTGACATCCAAACAACACTACATCCCACTGACTTTCATTGTATGGAGAAAAAAAAATTGTGTTCCTCAAAAAAAAAAAATATGGCAGGTTTCATTTTTGCGTGAACTATTCCTTTAACTACAGCTTTTTGTTATTCAAGGTAAGAAACTACAAGCAAAAACACTGGTCATGCACTGGTCAATTTTGAGATTTTAGTCTATTTTGCTTCCATAACATGTCTTCATTCAGACTAGTGGAAAGAAAACATCCAAAATTTACATTGCACTTATCTATTTGCTCTGCAGATTTTACTTACAATGCATATCTTAAGGTTTGTTTTTCTCAAAAATTAGCCGCATATCCTCTCAGTAGACAGTTTCTTCTATCTACGTACAGTGGGGCAAAAAATATTTAGTCAGCCACCAATTGTGCAAGTTCTCCCCCTTAAAAAGATGAGAGAGGCCTGTAATTATCATCATAGGTATACCTCAACTATGAGAGACAAAATGAGAAAAAAATTCAGAAAATCACATTGTAGGATTTTTAAGAATTAATTGGTAAATTCCTCGGTGAATTAAGTATTTGGTCACCTACAAACAAGATTTCAAGATTTCTGGCTCTCACAGACCTGTAACTTCTTCTTTAAGAGCTCCTCTGTCCTCCACTGGTTACCTGTATTACTGGCATCTGTTTGAACTCGTTATCAGTATAATACACCTGTCCACAACCTCAAACAGTCACACTCCAAACTCCACCATGGCCATGACCAAAGAGCTGTCAAAGGACACCATAAACAAAATTGTAGACCTGTACCAGGCTGGGAAGACTGAATCTGCATTAGGTAAGCAGCTTGGTGTGAAGAAATGAACTTTTATTAGAAAATGGAAGACATACAAGATCACTGATAATCTCCCTTGATCTGGGGCTCCATGCAAGATCTCACCCGTGGGGTCAAAATGATCACAAGAACTGTGAGCCAAAATCCCAGAACCACCCGTTTGTACCTAGTGAAAGGGGGGGGGGGGGGAAAAAAAGGGGGTGACCTGCAGAGAGCTGGACCAAAGTAACAAAGGCTACCATCAAATAACACACTGCGCCGCCAGGGACTCAAATCCTGCAGTTCCAGCCTTGTCCCCCTGCTTAAGCCTGTACATGTCCAGGCCTGTCTGAAGTTTGCTAGCGAGCATTTGGATGATCCAGAAGAGGAATGGGAGAATGTCATATGGTCAGATGAAACCAAAATGAACTTTTTGGTAAAAACTCAACTTGTCGTTTTTGGAGGAGAAATAATGCTGAGTTGCATCCAAAGAACACCATACCTACTGTGAAGCATGGGGGTGGAAACATCATGCTTTGGGGCTGTTTTTCTGCAAAGGGACCAGACGACTGATCCGTGTAAACGAAAGAATGATGGGGGCCATGTATCGTGAGATTTTGAGAGAAAACCTCCTTCCATCAGCAAGGGCATTGAAGATGAAACGTGGCTGGGTCTTTCAGCATTGACAATGATCCCAAACACACCGCCCGGGCAACGAAGGAGTGGCTTCGTAAGAAGCATTTCCAGGTCCTGGAGTGGCCTAGCCAGTCTTGAGATTTCAACCCCATAGAAAATCTTTGGAGGGAGTTGAAAATCCGTGTTGCCCAGCGACAGCCCCAAAACATTACTGCTCTAGAGGAGATCTGCATGGAGGAATGGGCCAAAATACCAGCAACAGTGTGTGAAAACCTTGTGAAGTCTTACAGAAAACGTTTGACATCTGTCATTGCCAACAAAGGGTGTATAACAAAGTATGAGATGAAATTTTGTTATTGACCAAATACTTATTTTCCACCATAATTTGCAAATAAATTCTTTAAAAATCCTACAGTGTGATTTTCTGGATTTTTTTTTTTCTTATTTTGTCTCTCATAGTTTAGGTATACTTATGATGAAAATTACAGGTCTCTCTCATCTTTTTAAGTGGGAGAACTTGCACAATTGGTGGCTGACTAAATACTTTTTTTCCCCACTGTATATCTGTATTCTGAAGTTTTTTTACATTGGAGTTTGTTCAAAATCCCTTTGACTCTAATAAGTCAATAAAAAGAAACAGGAATTTTGATCTTTAACCAGCATTCATATTTCTGTTCTGGAAATGCATGCAAATGATTGCCTATTTAATTAGATAATACCTCATTTGAATATTTAAACATAACATTTCAGAATACTTGTATTACAAAAAAAAAAGTAGATTCTTAATCAATCGACTGGGGAAGTATGGTGAAATCTATTAGTTAAATGTTTTACCCTGTTCACCTAGAGTGTCTCCGCCTTAAAAAATGACAAGCATACCTGCATATGAAAATACGGTCAGCCTAATGATGCTGGAACCCAGCAGGGTGCATTTAATTCACTTGTTTGTGTGTCTACATATGAGTGAGCTCAGTTGTTTGTTGGTTACGGCACAAATAAACACTTAAGAGTCCTCCTTCGAGGGCCGCATTTGAGCCATGCCGTAATGATCTCACAGCTACCGTATCACAAACACGTGGAAGACGTGACATAAAGTCCCTCGTGATTCTATCGCAATTCCTCCCCAGAGCTGGAAAGTAACAGGTGCTTGATTTGATTCCAGCTTCGTTGCTCTCAACCCGCCTGTTTACAGGTACAAAGTCTACAGTGTTTTCACGTAGGCATTGCGGAGAGCACAAAGGCTGCTCTATTGCTTGTCCCATCGGACACGTTAACAATTAACCAGTGCGAAATGAGGTACGATGTAGGGAACCAGATAGTTGTTTATTATACAGTGTGTACACATAGTGGGACGTTTGCATGCACAAAAATGAGTTGCAATAGAAATCGTGTCCTACCTATTTTCCTTGAGGAGCGTGGAGACCACAGCATTAGTTATAAAGTGAGAATTGCTTGTTAGAATGTTAGAACTGTGATATATAAACACGGAATTCTGAGAAATAAAGTCAGAATTATGAAATACGTATAACACCATTTTAAGAAATTAGTCTTATTCCTCAGAATTAGACTCGCAAGGTTTTTTTCAATTCTGAGAAAAGGTCAAAACTGTGAAAAACTCCAAATCTCTCACATTTCAGAATTTATATTCTAAGGGGAAAAAATTGCTATAAAGTTGCAATTCTGTGTTATAAAGTTAGAATTGTGATATAAAAACAAGTAATTCCAAGACAAAGTCAGAACTGTGAGATATAACCTTTAAATAAGTTAAGACAAAATAGTATTTTTTTCCCTCAGAACTTGCTCACCATCATGAGCTTATCTCACAATTCTGAAAAAAAAGTCAAAATTGCAAGTAAAGTCAGAATTATGATATAAACTGGCAATTGCAAGAAAAAAAGTCAATTTATTTCTCGCAATTGAGGATTTATATCATGTAATTCTGAGAAAAAAATTCAGAATTGTGAGATAAAACGTTGCAATTAAATTTTTTATTTTTCATTCAGTGGATTAAATGGTCCTGGCATTATCCACCATTTTAAACCATTTAACATGCAATCAATCAACGCATAATAAGGTGATGCCATCTGCGTCCCCAGAACATCTATTTTGATGGACGGGACCCCCATGTAGGGAAAACCGCAGAAATCCAATTCTGATTCTTCTGATAGTTTTGATTAGCAGTTGGGCTGGTTTTGTTTTGCAGACCTGGCAACCTGTAAGTTAGTCTACCATTTGTTTTTGCTTGTGGTTTTGAAGCAAGGTTTGGACTCCAATGGTGACGCATGATGTCAGACTTCTCCAAATCAAGTCAATAGTACTAAAAATGTGTGGGGCCTCTGCAGTACATGTTTGCCTGAGCAAGCACCACTCATTACAGGACGTGTAATAAAATGACAAAGCAGATGAACTAATCAGACAAAATAGAAGGAAGGAAACCATGTGTGTTTTTGGTCTGGGGTCTTGATCAGTAAAACCAGACTCACCAGTCTGACCTGTAGCTGATGACGGAGAATCTGCCCCTGAGGCATGTTCTGAGGGGGCTTGTAGCCCATCTGGAACTGCTTGTCCATTCCCATCATGTTGCCCATGCCAGCACCCGGCATATTAGCCATGCTGTAGGCGGGACGTGGAGGAATTTTGCTCATAGGACCCCTGGGACGGAAAGGGGGCTCTAAACCGGGGCCTCCTTAGAGGGAAAATACAATGAGACAATGAAAAAGCATAAAAGACAAGTAAAAAAACAAATAGACGTCCTACATGCATCTCATGATGCTAAAATTACCGAAACGAAAAGGAAAATTTGCTGGAAAGGAAAAGAGGTTAAAAGGCATGCACTGACCTGGCGGCAGAGGCTGGTTTTGGCCATACAAGTGCATTGGAGCCTGGTAGCCCCGGAAAGACATGTTTGACTGGCCCATGTTTATCAGATCAGGAGCCATGCCCGGCGTGTACTGCATGACTGGGTTGTGTGGCTTGTAGTCCTAAACCACAGGAAATTATAGAAAACTTGATTTGATGACTTTTTTTTTAACTCCTTCGTATTCCGCCATTGACAGAATTTTCCAGCTTTGAGTGTGTTCACGGTTATACAGCAGGAGGCGCTATTCCACATCTTTTGAAAGAATATTCCCCTTGACAAAAATACCAGGAAATGTGCCATATAAGTAGCCAAGTTGTCAAGTGCAAAGACCTC